>RJWJ010019969.1:0-29615 GCA_004363605.1 Indri indri | reverse complement strand
GAATCGCTGAGTTGTGTGGCAGCTCTGTGCTTAGCATTTGGAGAAATTCATTGAATGTTAAGCTGAAGAGTGACTCAGTTGTGTTTCTGATTTCAGAAAGATTACTGAAGTAAATGAGAATGAACGGGAGGGGGCTAGAATGAATGCAAGGAGGAGACAGGTTAGTATATTATTGCAAAATTATGCCAAAGATGAGATGATCGGATGAGGTGAAGCCGGAACTAAGACAGGAGCAGAAGAGGGGAAAGGAGTAGATGTAATGGTGCTAGTACAGAGGTCGTCTTTCCAGAACTCGAAATGTAGGCTGAGGAGTGGGAGGTGCCGCGTGATGCCAAGCCCTCATGACTAAGAATCGTGTTGCTTTTGACAGAGGAGAGGGAGGAGGGGAGCCCAGGTAACATTTTGCAGTTTGTTGATTTCTGGTATGTCTTGAGATAGGTCACTGGTTACACGCAGCTCAGTCAACAGAGATGAAAATTAGTGGTTTGCCATGCATTCGTCTTCAGGAAAAGAAAGGATTTAGCTGAGTTCCTTCTTTGTTAAGAAAGTAGGACAGTGAATGACTTAGCAGCTGACCTGCCTTAGAATTAGCCAGCAGATTGTGTATATTAATTTGATAATCAATTGAGTCTTGTTACATTATTTAAATCCATTTCAATGTTTAAGAAATACTTTGCTAAAAGATGTCATTGAATAAAGTCATGGAAAAAGAAAGCAAATTATTGTTTTTCTGTAAGTATCAGTTCATCTGATAAATGTGGGTTACCACAAAGCATTGGTGGCTCACCAAAAATTGCCTTGGTAGCCTATGTTTGCAAACTGATACCTCCATTTCATGGAATGATATCAATTAGGTTAAACTAAAATACTTCAAAGGTTTTGAGTTGTTTATTGGTTTGGGTTTCAAATTAGTACATGTTAATCGTTGAATTAGTAGCCATATTTTGTTTTACGTATTTCTAAACAATGTGAACAAAAATACTTTTTCCATTTGCAGCAGCAATATGAATAATGGAACATTGTGATCTTGCTAGAGAAGAATTTTCTGTTTGTATTACAGAATAATGTAATTAGGCACTATAAGGAACTTGAAAACATTTAAATTTTGTTCTGGCTGTGGTTTTATGCTTTCCTAAAATGTGGCCTGAAACAGTTATTAGTAAATATGCTGAATTGCTTTCTTTGGCAAGTGCATTTCAGTATTGAATCCAAGTAAAAATACAAATATTTACTTATAAAAGTCATTTGGTGTGGTAATATTTTTACTATGGCCATTGACCCACTAGTGAAATGTTAGGGCATTGCTAGATTGGATCCTGTTTAATTAAAGGCCGAGAGAGAAGGAGAAAGCTAATGTTAATTGAATGCCTGTTAATGTGCCATCATATTTGGTACACTGATATATTATCCCTTTTTTGGTTACTTTTCCATCTATTTGGTGGGAAAGTTTATCTGTTTTTCTAGCAAGAAAAATAATGCTCAAAAAATTTATAGAAATCGAGAAGCTGATTTTAAAATCTATATGAAAATGTAAACAATTCAAAATAGCCAAAGCAATTTTTAAAAAGAACAAGTTGGGGCCCTTACATTACCCGATTTCAAGGCTTGTTGTAAAGGTATAAGACCATGAGGTGTTGGAGAAGGGATACACATACAGATCATTTGGATAGGATAAAGTCCAAAAATAGACTCATAAATATATGGGTAATTCATTTTTTTAGTTGATGTTTCAGTGAGGTCAATTCATTTTTGACAAGACAATTTAATGGGGGAAAGGAAAATCTTTTCAACAAATTATATTAGAACAACTGGATATCCATATAGAGAAAAAAAAATGAACCTTACTTAGAAGGATCATAGCCCTAACTGTAAAAGCTAAAACTATAAAACCTCTAGGAGAAAAATATTTGTAACCTTGGGGTCAGAAAATATTTTTTAGGATACGAAAAGCAAAAATTACAAACAAAAAATATTGATACACTGATTTGATCAAAATTAAAAATTTTGCTTCTTTTCTCCTTGTTAGGGGAATAAAGTCTTGCTGCAATTGGGTGTTCATGCCTGTAATCGTAGCATTCACGGAGGCTGAGGTCAGAGGATCGCTTAAGCTCAAGAGTTTGATAACAGCGTGAGTGAGAGTGAGACCCCGTCTCTACTAAAAACAGAAAAAATTAGCTGGGCGCTGTGGTGCATGCCCATAGTCCCAGCTACTCGGGAGGCTGAGGCAGAAGGATCGCTTGAGCCCAGGAGTTTGAGGTTGCTGTGAGCTAAGCCGACGCCATGGCATTCTAGCCCAAATGACACAGTAAGACTCTGTCCCCCCTAAAAAAAAGAGAGAGAGAGAAGAAAAAGTCAAGCTACAGAATGAGAGAAAATGTTTGCAATACGTAGATCTGATAAGGACTTGTTTCCATAATATATAAAGAACTCTCATATTTAATCATAAGAAGACAACCTGTGGGTAAAATGTTTGAAAAGACATAACTAAAAAAGTTATGCTTTCTCTCAAGTCTCTTTATGTGGGAAAAAAAAGAAGTTATGCTAATGGAAAATTAGCACATGAAAAGATGCTTAACATCAGTTGTCATTAGAGAAATGCAAAGTGAAATCATGAGATACCCCTGCATACCCATTGAATAGCTAAAACAAAGAGACTGACAGTACGAAGCATTGGGTAAGATATGGCACAGCTCGGACTCTGGGACTCCTGTACACTGTTCATGGGTATGAAAACGGTAGAACCACTTTGGAAAGCTGTTCTACAGTTTCTTACAAAGTTAAACATACGATCAAGCCATTCTACTCCTAGGTATTTGTCCAAAAGAAATGAAAATGTGTCCACACAAAGATTTGTACACGAATGTTCATAGCTTTATTTATAATAGCTATAAAGTGGTACCAACCCAGGTGTCCACTAACTGGTGAATGTATAAATAAAGTATGGACTATCTTTAGAATATCAGTAATAAAAGGGAACTAACCACTGATATATACAACAACATGGACACATTTCAGAATCATTTTGTCTAGTGAAAGAAGCTAAACACAAAGAGTAATAGTGCATGATTTCATTTGTATATAAAATTCTAGAAAATACAGACCAATCTATAATGGCAGAAAGTAGGTAGTGGTTGCTGGGGAAAAGGATGGAGGGAGGAATGGACTTCAAAGGGCATAAGAAAACTTTCAGGGATGATAGCAATATTCTTTCTTGATTTTGGTGGTGGTTTCACAGTTATATACATCTGTCAAAAGTCACTGACTTGTACATTTTAAATGGGTGCAGTTTATTTTGTATAAATTAAACCTCAAAAAATTATTTAAAACCAAAACATCCATCATAAAAGGTGAATGAAAAAATGAAATGAACACAAAAGATGAAAAATACCAAGTGTTGGTGAGGATATAGAGCAACCTTAATTCACACACCGTGTAAGAGTATGAATTGGTGCAACCAATTTGGAAAACTGGCAGTATCGACTAAAGCTAACCATGTGTGTCCCCTGTGACCCAGCAATTCCATGCCTAGGTGTATACCCAACAAAAATGCATGCATGTGTTCACCAAATGACTTATACTAGAATATTCGTAGAGCACTAGTCATAACAGCACCAAACTGGACACTGCCCAAATGCCCATCAACAGAATGGATAAGTATAATAAATTGTGGTATATTAACGTAATGGAACAGCAGTGATAATGAACAAACCACAATTATTCACGACAGTGTTGGGCCAAAGTACTTATTATGTGATTCCGTTTTATTAATAACGAAGTTTTGGGGGAGAGGGCAGGGAAAAAAGAAAAAAAATAATAAAGTTTAAGAACAGGCAAAACTACTGTATGTTGTTAGAAGGCAGAACATGGTTATACTTGTATGGAGAGTTTTGGGTAAGGGTGCATGAAACAAGCCTTGAGGGATGCTGGTAATCTTCCGTTTCTTGCTCTGATTGCTGGTAACGTTAGCCTCTGAAGATTCATGGAGTGGTACACTGAAGTGTACACTTTTCTGTATGTAATAGTTTCAATAAATTTTTTTTTTTAAGATCTAGGGTCTTATTCTGTCACTAAGGTTAGAGTGCAGTGGTGTGAGCATGACTCATTTTAACCTTGAGTTCCTAGGCTCAAGTGATCCTCCTGCCTTACTTAGCCTCCTGAGTAGCGAGGACTACAGGCTCGCAGCACCATACCTGGCTGATTTTTTTTTGTAGAGATGAGGTCTCACTATACTGCCCAGGCTGGTCTCGAACTCCTGGCCTAAAGCAATCCTCCTGGCTCAGCCTGTCAAAGTGCTGGGATTACAGCTGTGAATCACTGCACTTAGCCTGAATATTCTTTAAGTAAATAAATCTAGTCTTGTTATTTAGCAGGTTAGTAAAGTGAGTTTCTTTAAACTTTTCGCCAACTGAAATGACATAGGTATCCATTAATGAAGTTTCCTGTTGGCTGACAGGCTAATGGGATTTGCTCTTGGTGGATGTGATGTCCCATTGTTGCTTTCCTTGGATGGTCCCAGTTGAATAACCTCCATGAATTCATAGACTTCACAGAATGGTAGTCTTAGAGCTAGAAGGAACCTTAGGGATTCATTTGGTCCAGTGGTTTTTAAATGTCTTCCAAAGTACTCTAGGGGTTGGTGCTGTTTTGGGGGGATATCGAGAGGACAGTGAGGGGAGGCTGAGCAAGTGGACTTCTAACCTCCAGCCCCCTCCCACCCTCCAACCTCAATAGAGCAGCTCTACTTTGATCTGCTTTATACATCTATTTTCTGTGTAAGATTTTATTTGGAAAATAAAGTTTCATCAATTTTGGAGAGAAAAGAACTGATAACCAATAATCTATTTTACCCCTCTTGTTTCACAGATTAAAAAATCAATCCCTGGGGAAGTTGAGACTTGTTCCCTGGGGTCATTCACATAGGGTGATTTGTTTGGAACTCATTTCTTGCTGGGTCCTGGACATTGGACAGATTCGTCCATGAGAGTGCTACTTTACTGGTCTTCCAATCCCAGCTTATATCTCCTGGCTTTGTCCAACCCTCGGGGTCCCACACACTTGGCACACACACGTACACCCCCTATCGCTGACCTATAACGTTATTTGGTGCTTGGCCAGTGGTTCTCAACTGGGGGCGATTCCCTCCCTATCTCCTGGGGACATTTGGCAATGTCTAGAAATGTGTTTGGTTGTCATACTGGGGTTTGGGGGAGTGGAGGTGCTACTGACATCTGGTAGGTAGAGGTTGGGGAAGCTGTTAAACATCTTATGATGTACAGAACAGTCCCTAGAACAAAGAATTACCCAGCTCAAAATGTCAGTAGTGTCAAGGTTGAGAAACCCTGCCCTAGACAAATGAGAATCCCCCAAAACTTCTGATTCTCTAGCCACAGTGCAGGGTCATATATTCATACATTCCTATACACATATGCTTTCAGCAACAGAAAACAAGTTGGGAAATGAAAAAGAAAAAGGAAAAAAACCAGCATAATTAGAATGACTTTGAAGAAAGCATGGCCAATAATTCTTAGGTCTTTTTAACTTTTAAAAATAGAAAGTATGGCAAATTAGTTTAAAATGCTCTTTAGATAGCATGAAAGGATTAAGAAATAAAGAATAAATGAGTACAAATTAGAAGAAATGTTGGAAGAGTTTGTTGGCTAAATAAGGCTCTAGGTGAGAAGATGGTCTTAGAAGACAGCGGGTCAATCTTAACGGATGATGGAGAGATGAGTAGGATATTGGGGCAGGGAGAGAGCTCGGGCGGTCAGGCAGGTCACAGTGTGGCAGAGGTGCTTATTCACAATTATGTATTAGGTCATTAAATATGAAATGTCCGATTTTGAATCAAAAGTTTAGTTTATTATATCTCAAACAAGCAGTACAATTAATCAAAGTATGTGCCTAAACAACAGATGCAATTTTGCCATCTTAACGGTAGCTTGTTTATGCCAGCAGCGAGGAGGCCTGGAGAGCAAGTGGCGATGAAATTATGAAAGGCATTTCCACAGCTTGTTGAGAATTTAATATTTTAACTTGTAAGAAGTGGCCCAAAGCCTGGAAGACGTGGTAGTCAGTCAGTTGGTACAGGGTCTGGTGAATATGGTGATGGCAGAGAATTTCCAAGTACAGCTTCTGTAATTTGAGCAGCATTGTTTATTGTGACATGTGGTCTTGCAAGAGGATTGGCCTGTCTGTATTGACCAATCTTGGCTGCTTAATCGCAAGCATCCTCATCATTTCGTCCAGTTGGTTGCTGTAGACATCTGCTGTGATGGATTGACCAGGTTTCATGAAGCTGTAGTGGATAGTACCAGCGCTGGACCACCAAACAGACACCATTAGCTTTTTTTTTGGTGGATATTCGGTTTTGGACTGTGTTTTGGCACTTCATCTTTATCCACCCATTGTGCTGAATGCTTGTGATTGTCAAAAAAAATCGATTTCTCATCACATGTAACAATATGGTATAGAAATGGTTTGCCTTTATGTTGTGACAGCAAAGAAAGGGAGGCTTCGAGATTTTGTATACTCGTTTAATTCATGTGGTAGCCATCTATCCAACTTCTTCACCTTGCCTGTTTGTTTCAAATGGTCCAATGTTGTTGGAATAGTAACGTCAGACCTTGCCTGCTAATTCACGTGTAGGTTGAGATGGATTTGCTTCCACTACAGCTTTCAACTCATCATTATCCACCTTGGTCTCAGGTTACCCACATGGCTCATTTTCAAGATTAAAATCACCAGAATGGAACTTCTCAAATCATTGCCATGCTATGTGTTCATTAGCCACATCCTTCCCGAACACTTCATGGATACTTCGAGCTGTCTGCACTGCAATGGTTCCATGATGGATCTCATATTCCCAAATAACATGAATTTTTTCCCTATCCACGGTTTCACAAAAATTGCTCTAAAAAAAAATGTGAAAGTTAATCACAAGCCAAAATGTGTGTTTGAAAGAATGAGGATGTACCTTCATAACAAAAACAAAACAAAACAGGAAATATCAAAGTGAAATGTCAGAGATATCAACTGTCAAACTTAGTACTTAAGGAAGTCAGATATTCCATACTTAATAATCTCATAGCATCTTCAGGTGGGATAGTAAAGCTATTTGATTAATGGTTAACAGTGCACTTGGGAAGAATTGAAATCCAGTGCTTTTACTTCAATTTTCTTTATCCAACCTAAGCCATTAGGCTGCTTAGGGTAATTTATAACTATTGTAATGCTCTGACATAATTGTTGACAGATTTGTAGGCTTACCTTACTTTGACAAATGTTTACAAGTTAGAACAAATGTTTCTGATTGTTTGTCAGAACCTGCACATATAAACCACTCAAAATTCCTGTTTGATAGATTTTTAAATGATTAACCGAAGCAAATGATTTAAGCAACATAATTTACTTTTTTACTAGGAAGGTAGTCCTAAGAAAGCTGCTAGTTTCTTGGCATCGTTTCAGATGACTAAATTGAAATCCATTAGTTATAGGAATTTTTTAATACCATTTCAGCATAGTACTGCATGTGACAAATCGTGAGCTCATAAATACCCCATTGTGATTGGGAGCAAAAAAATATTACTGCTCTTATCATGTATTTTGTCTTGACACTAGAATAAATGCTGCTAATGTTGTGTATTCCCAGAAAAGATTGACTGTGACCATTGAAAAATCAGTTTATTTTTCTCCATATTCCAGCTGCAACTTGAAATTTATTTTAGCACATAACTTCTACTTTAGAAGACTTTTTTTCTTCACTCAGTTTATGAAACTCAGTTTCATAATATATGGAAGTCCAGTGATTTGGAGAGGTTTATTATGGGGCTTGGTCAAGTAGTCGAGCCTTTAGGAAAGACCATAGATTACCACTGTAGGATAGAGTCAGCTGGGTGCTATTTCCTAACCTTAACAGTCTTTGCACCTTAACAGCCAGATTTGAATAGCAAAGAAGTTCTTTACTCACAGAAGGCTCTGAAATTCAGGGAAGTCCTTCTAGCACCTTTGCAAATGCTGACTTGGGATAGTCATCATTCGCACCAACAGTATCTTAAATGCAGAAATGTTGGTGTACTTTAAAAATATTCGATCCCCTTCTCTGTCTTCATTCATCCTTGTCCATGTGGCTTTCCACTATACCCTTATCAATGGATCCCTTATCAACGAATTGTCATTATAATTGGTCACTTCCCCTCCTCAGAAGTTCCTAGTTCTGGTCAAAGCCTTGCTTTAACCTGTACTGGCTACCTTTGGTACCATCTCTTCCGTTTCTGCCTAGCGTGAAGTACAGGAAGGGTAGAGGGAGGGTTGCTGAGGAGAGACCAGAGCATTAATATGTAAGGTGACATTTTCAGTCAGATGAGCAGAGAAGAGAAAGCCTGAAGTCTGGACCTTGTCTCCCACCTGGGCTGTGGCAGTGGCTTCCTCCTAACTGATGTCTTCATCTTTGATGGAGCCTGCTTCAAATCTGTCCTCACCGTTGCCAGAGTGCACAGTGTAAAGTACACATCTGATGTATTGTTTCCCTGCTTAATTGTCTTTATTGCTTTCCTATGCTTACAGAATGGAAGCCTTGACCCTTAGTATGGATGGCGTAAAAGGCTGTCTTGCTTTATCTCTTACCTCACACTTGGTAATTTGGCAACAAAGAGCTCCTTGTAGCCCATTTCTCTTGCCGCCTTCCTCCCCCTTCCTTCCCTAACCCTCCAGGATGGTTTGGGTGTCCTCCTCAGTGCTTCTCGCACAGGAAATGTACGCGCTGTTTCTGTCATTGCACGTTGTACTTTGTGTTTCTAAGTATTAGTTGACTCCGACACTGGACAGTGAACTTAGCACAAGAACGTAGTATTCCCCAGAGCTTAGCATCGTGCCTGGCACTCAGCTTGTATGAGTGAGGAAATGCCCACACATAGTGTTCCCCTGAATGGATTTTGGAAGGTGTTTAGTTTCCTTTAGTGAGTCTAAAATTATTGTAATAGTTTCATATATCTGAGAGGAGGCCGCACTGGAAGCAGCATAGCGTGGTGAAGGCCCAGCTGACCTGAGGGCGAGTTACTTAACCTTTCCGTGCCTCCGTGTCTTCATCTGTAAAATGGGGTTATAAAAGGAGTTTACTGTGAAGATTACATGAGAAAATTTAATCTTGGAGCATAAGTGCTTAGTGAACACTCTTCCCTTTATTTACTATTATCATATGGTATTCCAGAAAACAATGTTTTATAAATGTATATTTTAGATTGATTAAGGGAATTGGTAGTAAGTGGTTATTTGATGTCTGTTATAAATGGCATCAATGTTTTTGTATTAATAGTTATCCAGGTAGAAGTTCTCAGCATTTTCTTTGACAGCCTTCCCCCACCGCACCCCTCCAACTCAGATACACGTAGACACACTTAATCAGTTGTTAAGTCTTGTAAATTCTGCCAGCAAAATGTCTCTTCTATTCCAAGCAATCCTACCCACCTTAGTCAGATGAATCTTCCTAAAGCATAGCTTCAGTCACGTTACTGAATCATGGAGTGCGAAGCCCACTGCCTACTGAATGAAGTGCTGTGCAGACTCCTGGGCTCAGCTTCTGGTGCCTTTTGCAGAATGGCCCAAGATTCCTTTCTAGCTTTATCTCCAGTTATCCTCCTGGATGGGCCTCATGCTTCAGCCAGATGGGGCCACTCTTCATCGCCACACAGTCCTGCTTTGCTGCCAGTGGGTGAAGTGCATTCCTGTCCCCCAAACTTTGGCTGTTAAAAGTCTACCCTTTAAGATAACGCAAATGCCACCTTCCTAAAGACCTTAAAGGAATCTTTGGAGCCAGATGTGTTCCTGCCTTCCTTCCCTGGACCTGCAGAACACTGTCCCCTCTCATGGCACAAAGGTTCTGCTTTTGGTCAGTTTTCTGTGTACCTGATTTATCTCTTTTTTGATCACAAGGTCTCCAGGGAAGAGACTGTCTTATTTATCTCTGACCCTTGTGGAAGCCAAGATTCTTGACCTTCAGTGCTCAGTACATATTTGGACTTTGTTCTTGAAATGCTTTTTGTGGAGGAAGAAGACAAATCACAGTTACTGTGTGCAAGTCCCCGTTCTTCCAAGTGTTTTACACGTATTATGCCCTTTCAGCCTCTCCATTCTCCAGTCAGGGATAGACACTGTTAGTATTCCTCTTTTCCAGATGCAGAAACAGACACCTAGAGAAGTTACATAATTTGCCCAAGGACTGAGACACACACCTAACGGTATTCACAATCATGACCCTAAGTCCACATAACCTTATAACTGAAGAATAACCATTGTGTGACACTTCCCATTTTTCAAAGAATAAACACTCTATACTTGACTGTTCTCTTAGGGTAAAGAAATTTTCCCCCAGTGCCTTCTGTTTAATAAATGCTAATAAATGTTGCTCAAATCAATGTGTATAAGGAAAATAAATTATTAGTGCTGTTTCTCCATTGAACTTTTTAATTTGAATTATAGGAATAGGCAACAACACAGTAGGTATAATGAAGCCAGTTCCTGGTAGAAATGAGGAGGAGCTGGAGATACTGGAGATGTTAGGGAAAAGGGATTCTGGAAAATACCCTTTTGAACAGTTTATAGGCCTCAGCCCATTTGGATTCATTTTATCTCTAGCCAATGCACAGAGGAAAGTATTTCCTGGCTTGATTTGTTGACTGTTTCTCATTGATTCTAAGTAATGTCAGGTTTTTGTTACCACTCCTGGTAAGTTAAACATCTGTGTTTCTGTTGTTTCCTCGAGGGACTGGGGAGTAACATAGTTCTAAATTATCCACGGATAGTGTTAAGATCCAGTAAAGCACTTTGTTGTTCTATGTTACAACAGACTGATCACCCTGCCGCTATGCTAACCTCTCCATGAGGTTCATCCCTTTGTGCAGGAAAGAGCCATGACTTTGGAGTCAGTCAGCCTGGGTCCGAATTCTACTTTTTTAGTTGTGTGTACTTGAGTAAGTTACTTAACCCCTCTAAGTTGTTTCCTTTTCTGTAAGATGGGATAATAAATATAGGTTAACACAGTGCCTGACACTATAAATGTTAGTACCTCCAAAGCACTCCCCCATAAATGTAGCGTGAGCCTTTGATTATTTATCTAAACTTAGTAATTTCATTATCCTTTTTTCCATCTTCCTTTAATAATTTATCTTCAGAGCTTCTTCTCATTTTCCTACATACCATGCCCACATGCAGATTAATTATATTTCAGTAAAATGCCTACCAGCATGTTTCTTGTTTTATGCATTCTTGAAAGTTGTATGGCTGTCAGAATTCTGAAAGTTGAACCATGTGCTATACGCACTCATTTAAAAGGACCCTTTTTTGAGTTTGGCTTTTTTTGAAGCAGAACACACCGGTAATGACTTCCATATTTACCTTCTGTATCTTTACTTCTTTCTGCTGACTGGTTTGCTTGTTCTGATCAGAATCCTGGTAATTGATGTCCACCTAAGAAATTCCTACAGATGTTCCCGCCTCTGTCTAGTCTGGATAGCCAGGGGAAGGTTAAGGTCTTGTAAAATAGCCACCTTCTGTTTCCTATATACCCTGCAGGAGTATTGGCTTTCGGGAAGCTGATTAACCCAGACTGAATGTACCATCTCTGGGTCTTTGGTCTGGCGTACTTTCTTGGTTAATTCACATGACTTGGCATTTATACATGGACACCTGGGACAATCTCCCTTTGCCTCAAAGGATTAAGTCACACAATTTGGAGCTAACTTAAAACTATTTTTTTCCCCTCATTAATTGGGCCCTGAGCATCTTTCATAAATCAGGAATGTGTCTTGGAAATGTAATTCTCACTAAAGTCAGTCCCAAGGGTACTTTTCTATAAAAGCACATTCTTGTTTGTTCTGTCATAACACATGCATTTGATGGTTGTAATAATGTTGATAAAAACATGATTGAACAGGAAAGCGTGCCCATTATAAATAAGACAATTCAATGTTAATCCATGTTCAAAGCATACATATAGCTTTATTAAACACAAGACACCTCTAGGAAAATCTTACATTTTAAAGCAAATGGTTTAGTTTGGCAGTAAATCTGAAGGAATCCTCTATTTAAAAAAATAAATATCAAAACCTGATGTATTCATATAAGTAATCGCTAATGCCAGTGAAATATATTCAAAGATTAGGAAAAAACAGGTTCTGATGTTCAGCTGTGGCTCACCCACAGTGCGATCCTACACAAGCCAGTGAATTGTGTTTTAATAGAGGATTAACTGTTACAATTCACTTTTGACATCTTTTGAGTTTTATCAAGGAGGTGGCAGAACTTACTACCATTTATTCAACTCCGTCGGACACTTAGAGACTTTCCATTTTCCTAGTACAGCAACCCTGTAAGGTGGTTTTCACTCTACCGCGGGGCAGGTGGAGCGATTGACCTTCGGTCAGAGAGCTGGCCGGTGAGCCCTGGAGCAGCAGTTTGGGCAGGCCTGTCTTGCTGCACCCACCACCGGTGCTCTTGCCTCTCTGGTCCGCAGCAGAGTGCAGCCCTCACTTTTTGGAAGTTGTGGCCTTTCTTTCAGTGTAAGAATGAAGAGTAGTTTGGCACAAGGCTTCTGGGATCTTAAAGACTGGTAACTCTTGTAGCTTCTCATATTCATGCCAGTTGAGTATGGTACTTAAGTTTTTGCTCATACATCTTGATATAAGTTATGCAAAGTAAAATGGAGTCGCTTTGCAATTTTAACTGATTTTTAGATATAGATTAAAATTTAGCGCTGATGACTATACTTTAGGCTTATGAATATAGGGGCCTTTTTAAAATGTTAAGTAAAAATATATTAAATGTAAGCTAGAGCGAGGTCTTAATAATTCTCATATAATAAGTTATTAATGAATAAAATGGGTCGATGGTCTTTTTTCCCCCCATGATCTTGTATAGAAATATTTCAAAGTGAATTTTTGTATGATTGTTTTTGTTTCTCTCCAGACAATGAGCTGTTCTTCCTCCATTGAAAGTCCATTGGCAGTTGCAGCTTTCGCAAAGTTGATTCTGCAGGAGCATGTATCACTTCAACTTGTTCCATTTAGGGGCTAACATACCTTTCTACCCCAAGACTGCAATAAGATCATATAACCTACTTGTTAATTTCTGTGATTATTTTGTTCCTATTTATTTGTGGTGAAGTAAAGCTTTATGATCTGTGGCATGGTGAAAGCAAAGATATTTCTAAGTGAAAAATAAAGTTGCGTTAAGCAACTAGGAATTGTAACTATAAAAAGGCTATCAACATGTATCCCCCCTCCCTTACTTACTTAAAAGGTGGTTTAAAGCTACGGTCCCCAACCCCTGTGGACTGTTAGGAACCAGGCCATGCATCACTGCCTGAGCTCTGCCTCCTGGTGCCAAAAGGCTTGGAGACCACTGGTTTAAGGTGTGTCTAAGGTACTAGTGTGTTAAGGTACTAGTGTACCTCTGTTGGTTGTTATCCTTTTAAATTTGTTATAAAATCCACTTAGGCATAAGATAAGGCAATATTGTATATATAGTTAGTGGGAGCAAAGTTCTCTGTTCTTCTGTTATTAAAATAGTATCAGATGAACTGTTAAGGAATTGCTCCTTCCTGAAAATGTGTGTTTCTCTACTAGCCAGTTTTATGATGTCCTTGTGGGCACTAAGCGTGCATTAAATTGCATGGTTAGATTGATTTGGAGTAATTTCTTTCTGAAGCAATATGTGCCAATTCTTTTTCCTCTCCAAAGGAAGAAATGGTTTCAGACCGTGGGCTCTGTGCCTAATGTCGATTCCATAAGGCTCCTCTGTTGTCTTTTTCCTCCCCCTGCCCCCCATAACTGGACTTTGCCATGAGGAAGATGTGTACCTATGATCAGGCATTTCTTTACTTTAGGGTTATTTGTCATTTCAGAGAGCATGGACTTTTGAGAACAGGCTTAAGTTGGGGGAGGCAAAGTTATATAAACTGTATTCTTAGTTAAATATTTGCTTCCAGGGAAGGTGAAAAATGCTTTGTACTTTTTCCTTTGGCTTTTTTCCTCCTAAGGAGCTTGTCATGCAACAACAACAAAAAAGTGGCCAAAGGCAGGGAAAGCTCTTCTCTTTTCCCTGTCGATTTGTTTTTATTGTAAGACAGACCTTTCATGTTTTATTGTTACGAAGTTTAAACCTGGCCTAGAGGTGCCAGTCTTTAGTGGAAACAGCTGCAGTTGGTGTCCCCTGATCTGATCAGGTGGGACTTTCTTTGAAGCAACATGTTGCCTTTTAAAAGAGAATTGAGCATGTGAGAACTTGAATCTGTAAAACTCATCAGCAGTTCCACCATTGTTTATCTCTTAAGGAACTGAGATAGCTAACTTTAAGTAAAACATTGCAATTAAAAATCATTTTTTCTGAAGAAACTAGTCTTTGTTACTTTGTGTCTTAAAAATACAGAAATGAAGAAAAAAAAATCACCCTTAAGAATTGAAGATAGCCCAATAAACTGAGACCATAGAGCACATTCCTTGATAACTCTTTCTTTTGTCTGATCTCGTATTTATACTACAGATAAAAGTTTGTAATAGGAGCAAAACTGGATGGTTGGGCATATATCTGAATTCTAGAGATCGAAGATTTTCTACTCTGTGTTGATTGATGGTGAAGCATTTCTCATCTTTTTGATTGAGCGATACTGGTAGCAGTGGACGTAGCATCATTCTTGGTCTACTACAAAGAAAAGTTGTGTATCAGAGAGCTTTCTTTCCTTGGGGGAAAATAGAAGAGACAAGCATGGAGTCAGAGGGACAAGAAAAATGCTGAAATATTTTCCTTTTGGGCTTTTGATTTCGTTGCCAAAAAATTGCCTCCAGATGGAGAAGAGCAAAAGCTCTGATTGTAAGCCATTATGTTTTTACTGGCCTACCTCCCCATCCCATTGCCTGGTTTGGAATCTGTAAGCCAGCCCAAATCCTTTACCTCATTTTCTAGTACCAATTTACTGTCTTACTCATCTTCCAGCTGCAAGGGGTGAGGCCAGTTGCCCTGAAATTGAATGCTGTGCCATTTTATGAACCAAGCAACAGCAGATTCTTGCCAAGGAGTATCAGTATTAATGGCTTCCATTTCTCTGAAGTTCTTGAATCACCCCTACCTAACAGGTAGACTTCTTGTGTCTGTGACTTGTGTGGTAGGATTAGTCTGGGACTGAATCTAAACAAGCCCTTTTGGCTTTGTGTAGACTTGCTACTATCCTGATTGCCTAGTGTTCTCGGCTGTTGCTTGGGGAGCACAGTTCGTTTTCGGACTGTCTCTTCACTGGCAGTCGAAATCTTGACACTCCAGTTTCCCTCAAGAGGTAGTAGTGATGTAGGGGTTGAAACTGTAGGCGAATCCAGTGTCTGGGCATGGTGGATACAGCGGCATTGGAGTCTGGCAGACTTGAGCCTGGTTCACTGCTCTACAACTAACTAAACAGAGTATCCCTGGACAAGGTATTTTCTGCATCTGGAAAATGGGTTGTTTGTTTTAAAAGAATATTGGGGAAGAAAGATTATTGGGTATTCATGGGTAATACTCAAATGTAGTTCCTTTCCGTTTTTATCATGTCAACCTTGATTACGGTATGTAAACTGACAAGTTTTTCACCATTTTATTAAATTATATGGAAATTGGGATGACAAATGATTTTCAGATAGTGCATTTTAAAGTTGGGCACCAAAAAATACCTAACACAGGATCTTTTGGATAGGGCAAAGTAAGGATTTTTAATTAAAATTTGTGTTTGTATAGGATACAAGCACATGTATATATGAAACACACATCATGGCCACATATATATGGTAGGAGAGAATGATCAGAAGTCATTCCGTGTAAATAGCATAAATATTAAATACTTTCTTTAGGCTAACTAACACCAGCCGGATTGTGCACAGATGCAAAAAGAATTACTGGGATCAGAGAAGATGTAGGTTAGCTTGCTTGCTCTTGAAGTTTGTTGCTTTTGGCGCAGAAAGGTCAGAGTGATTGAGGAGTACTTTGAATTTTTACACTGCACTAGCCTGAAATCACGGCTAGACAGAGAAGAAACTCTCAGAGTTTCAATAGCTCAAATTTGAGAACGAACTATTAAGGCAAGTGAGAATCGGGACTTTTGTGTGGTACTTAGTTGGTCAGGGGCTCTGTTGGACCACGGAGCAACTCTCAGCAAAGAGCATCAGAAAACTCTGAAAGCTCCTTGAAAATCACTGTCCATCAAGTCTGAAAAATTAAAAAGAATCAGATTTTAGCTCTCTTCCTTGGCATGTGTAGCTTATTTTTTTGATAATGGAGAAGTAAGTTTATCTTAAAGTATGGGACATGTTTCACTACAGTATGTGAGGTGATTTTTTTTTAAGTCATATCACAGACAAATATTTTTAATATACTTTGAGAAAAACAGTATAATACTCAAATCTATGATTATACCTATATTATTATTTGAGGCTAAGTTTATTAAATACATGCACTGACTTTTTTTTAAAGAAGTAAATAATAGTGCAGGTGGTGTGTAGATTTAGCAGGAATTACAAAGGTGGCACCAGAATGACCATGGTTTCAGAAATAGTGATAAAAAGAAGGATTTTTTTTTTTTTTAAAGAACTTTACTTTTTTCAAGCTTGGATTTCCTATGAGGTTTAATTTAAAATTAGGTATTCAATTTATTTTTCTACCAGACCACTAACAAAGGCTTATGTTTGTCTTTTATTTTAAAAGATAGTGGTTAAAAATGCTCTATGAGTAAAAAGAGGATTAATCTCCGCATTTGGGGCTCATGAGGCATGTCACTTTCCTCCAGACACTGACTTGTGTACTCGTGCAGGCTTTAGGAATTATTTTGGATCACTCGTTTCCATCTTCCTGAAAAAGTAGCTGCCATTCAAAGTGCTGAAGTGACAAAGGGGGCTTCGTGTGGTGCTGTTCATCTGATGTTTGGCTGTGGCACCGCTGCGTGAGGTGGGCGGGAGAGCCCAGGATGCAGAGAGGGTCTCTTGGCTTGTTCCCCTGCCCCCACAACTTTTCTGGACGGAATGGGGAATAAAGTTTTTATTTTATTTATTTTATTCCCTCTATGGGCAGGGGACCAAAGGCGTCTATAAAGCCTCCTGACAATAAGAAAGGTCAGAAATGAGAAAATCAACTCTAAACCTAATTATGAAAAAATAATCTGCTTTATGATGTTCACATTTAAGAAATGTTAATGTTATCTTTGTCAAGTTTCTATTGTTACAGCAGTCTGTATTAAAAAAGAAAAAAAAGTTTCTGTTATGAGGTTTAACATGTTTGTTTCTCCCTCTTTGTAGGTACTGGTTTGGGATTAGGAATTGTTTTCTCACTTACCTTCTTTAAAAGTAAGTTTGACTTTATTATCTTTTCAACACAATGTCCCAGTGTATACATACACATAGCAGGGACACTTTTGGAAGATGTGTCTGCGTGGCTGCCAGCCCATCCATTTCTGGGGTTAGTTAGGTAGGCCAAAGAATGTGGATTTAAGAGGTCAAAATGGGTTGGGCATCTCCAGCTTTCCCCCTGGGCATTGAGTCAGGGTGCCTGTTATCTTAAATATGATATCATTTCAAAAGCCTGTACTTGATGCCAGTGAGTCATTTGGCCAAATCTACATGCTTAAATGTTTCTAATTAATTATAATTTTTTCTAGAGGAACTTGAAAATGAGAGTCCTGCTGGTAATAAAAACAAGTAGACCAGAAATGCACATGCTTCTTGGCCAAAAATTCTCCTAAGCAAAGGGCAGGCAATATTCCTTTCATTCTGTGGAAGAACTTCTGAAGTTTAGATATTGAATAGAAGTCAGAGGGGTCGCTTTGACTTCTTTCCATGAAGAACTGACAGGAAATATATAACAAGGGAACTATAATTAATATAGTGCTGATATGAAGTAATCATTTACAGATTGGCTTACTATGATCAAAGGATATAAATGGTGGTGAAATTCTTACATACTTTTAGAATTCAAGCACCTTGCTGAAAGATATTATTACTTCCGATATGGTTAAGAAATTATTAGAACTGATATAGAACTTAAAAGGTTCAACTGTGTCTACTGTTGACATATTGTACCACTTATTTTCCTTGAACCTAGCAACATAGGTACTTAATAAATATTTGCTAAATTAATAAATTTACTAATTAACACCCCCCCTTGGCCATTGATGAAACATTGATTAAAATGTATGATTTATTATAGTTATCAGTATGATGCATATGGAATATTTATTGAACCCTAAGCAAATGTATTTAAGTGGATTGGGGAGC
Source organism: Indri indri (assembly GCA_004363605.1). Taxonomy (NCBI): domain Eukaryota; kingdom Metazoa; phylum Chordata; class Mammalia; order Primates; family Indriidae; genus Indri; species Indri indri. The sequence continues at coordinate 11,337 of RJWJ010019969.1, read as the reverse complement.
TGTATTATCTCTTAATGGTTCCCTAGTGGGATTTTCCTTTTTCTGATCTCTAGGAAGAATGTGGCCATTAGCCTTTGGTTCTGGCATGGGATTGGGAATGGCCTACTCCAACTGTCAGCATGATTTCCAGGCTCCATATCTTCTACATGGAAAATATGTCAAAGTATGTACAAAATTTGTATTTTTCTTTCTGTTAGAAGGAAAAGAGGTTTCTCCCGAGCCCCTGAAGAATTCTTTAGAGTGTATGTAATGAATAAACTGTGTCATTGTGGCCCCACTGAGATCCTGATTGCTCTTTGGCCTTTAGTGACGTCAGCACTGCTTTGGTGCTAAAAGTCTCTCCCCTGTGCCTTCAGATGCACACGTGCATTGAGACGTATACGCGTACGTTAGCTGATGGACATTAATGAACTTGCCTGAGTGTTTATCATCAGTGGTAGATTCGTGTTAGCTATCTGTCAGTAGCACTTTCCATTTAAGTTCTCAGAGTGTCCTCTAAACCTCTCACACACACTTAAGCTAAACCCAAAGACTACAGGGACTCAGCCATTATTCTGTGTTTTAATTGAAGAAGGCAGTTCTGACTGTAAGTCCTGCATGATTCTGCTGAAGTCCTATTCTTCAGGTGGATTTTTAATGCTGCAAACAAGCCAGAAAATTATTACCCATGTCTCAAAAAGGAAGAAGGTAGCATGCTTCCTGAAGGGTTCACATGTAGCCACCTTTCCCTTTGCCTTTATTTATTTATTTATCTTTTTCCTTTTTTTTTTTTTTTTTAAGAGACTGGCCTCGCTCTGTTGCCCAGGAGTGCAGTGGCATCATTATAGCTCACTGCAGCTTTGAACTCCTGGGCTCAAGGGATCCTCCTGCCTCAGCCTCCCGAGTAGCTGGGACTACAGGCACATGCCACCATGCCCAGCTAATTTTATTTTATGTAGAGATGGAGGTCTTGTTGCGCTGCCCAGGCTGATCTTGAGCACCTGGTCTCAAGTGATCCTCCCACCTCAGCCTCCCAAAGTGCTGGGATTACAGGCATCAGCCACTGCAGCCACTTCCCTTTGCCTTACTATAGATGATTGTTTACCCTGGGGTTTAAGTGACAGGATCATGGGAGGCTGGGTGCTCAAGGGCAGAGGTGGTACTTACTTTTGTATCTCTAGGGTCTGAAACAAAGTAGGCACTTAAATAAATGTAAGAAGAATGAGTGAAGTAAATAGTTTATAGTCTATTAGAGATAAATGCTAATGGTCTCAGGCGTAACTCTTATAGCAGCACAACCTTCACTGAAGAACTTCACACTCCCTGCATGCATCGAATCTTCCCCTTTTCAGCTTACCTTTGAGCTAGAATCACTGTGATCCGGACAGCAGCTGGGGGCTAGTGGAAAGAGCACAGAAGCTGGGAGACCTGGGTGCAGACTAGGTTCACTTCTGAGCTTCCATTTTCTACCCATAAAATGAGGGTAATAATTTCTAACAGTAAGTTTGTTGTGAGAATTAAATGTGAAAATGAGGCTGGCACAGTGGCACATACCTGTAGTTCCAGCTACTCAGGAGGCCAAGGTGGGAGGATTGCTTGAGGCCAAGAGTTCACGACCAGCCTGGGTAACCTAGTGAGACCCCATCTCAAAAAAAAAAAAAAAAAAATCAAACGCGAAAATGTTTTTAAGCTATGAGGTGCTATGTAAATAGAAACACTGGTTATTATAGTTGAGGGCCTACCAAGAAAGGGTGATTGAGTTGTCCGTTGTTCCACCATAATAACAAGTAGAGCAGAAAATGTACAAACACATGTCCTAATTCTAGTCAAGGGCTGTAGCCAGAAGGGTCACCAAATCTCAAGTAGCACCCTACCATGGCCCCGCAGCTTCCGTCGTAGAACCCGCTCACGCTCTGGCAGCTGCCAACCCACCAACCTGTGCGTGCTGGAGAGACAGTGGGAGCAGGGAGAGTTAATATCAATGAACCAGCTCTGCGCCGAAGCAAGAGTGAGGTCATCAGAGGGACAGTGCAAGAAGAGGAGCAGCTGTGTGGCACCAAAGGCCGTGACAGCCCCTCTCCACTGCTCCTGGCTCCTCGCTTTCCTGGCACTAGAGCCAAGCGTGGGGAACAGAAAGGAGCAGGGAGAGGAGCTTCAGGTCTTTGAATTGTTTAAAATGTTTCCATTGTTCCAAACTCGGTTGTCAGGGATATGGCTCAGGGGTGATTATATGCATATTATGTATTTAATGGCTGGGAGGTACTGTGGAAAATATTGTTACATTTTTTACAGGCTTGCGTGTATTGCTCCAAAATGGCCTTGTAACTTTATCTGAACTTGAGTCTGAGCCTTGATGTTGTCATCCTCCACTTTCTCTGAAAAACAGAGCAAAATCCCAACTTGAGGTTTATTCAGTGTAGTCATATTGTGATAACTGCTCGTTAAGTGCCTGACATGCCTCGTGGACCCTCCTAGCTTTGTGTGCTTTCTCTCCGGAGCTCCCAGTGGATTCGGGACAGGTGTTACTGTCCTCATTCAGCAGATGAGAAAACAGAATCTTATAGAGGTTAAGAAACTTGCCAAAGATCACGTAATTTGCAGACTGTTAGATTCGAGCCATGCTCTTCCCACTCCCCTGTGATTCCTTCGGTGGGTTTTAGGAGTAGTTATCCAGGTAGCGATGGTTTGGCCCTGTTCTGCTCCTTTCCCTTTCTTCTCCTTCGAAGATTAGGGGAGCTACTCTTCTGAACCTGGGTCGAGTGTACACGGTCCTCTAGTGAGACAGTTTTAAACCAAACAGTGTAGTAAGGTTTTTTTGGCCCCATTGGTCCTTTGGGTCTGACCAGACACAGCAATTATTATTATTATTATTATTATTATTATTATTATTATTATTATTTTAATAGAGACAGAGTCTCTCTGTCACCTAGGCTGGAGTGCAGTGGCATGATCACAGCCTAGTGCAGCCTCAAACTCCTGGGCTCAAGCAATCCTCCTGCCTCAGCCTCCTGAGTAGCTGGGACTACAGATACTTGCCACCATGCCCGGTTAATTTTTTTTTAATTTTTATTTTTGTAGAGAGAGTCTTGCTATGTTGCCCAGGCTGGTCTTGAACTCCTGGCCTCAGGTGATCCTCCCGCCTTGGCAAAGTACCAGGCTTATCGGCATGAGCCACCTCCCCCCAGCGAGACACAGCAATTAGAGAGGAGTGTCCAGATGCCGTCTGCATGGTTCTAACCTGACTGCCCTTGCTTTACAGGAGCAGGAGCAGTGACTTACACCTGAGAACATCCCAGTGGGAGGAAAAGAGAAATCATGTTTATTCCTCAGGAATACTGAAGTGCCCTGGAGTAAGCTGACATTCTCCTGTAACAATGTTATCAGTAATGCTTTAAACTCCAGCACACTATTTATGTATTTGAAACCAAGTCTGTTTCTTGTTTTGTATTTTCTCTCTGGAAATTGTGAAGAAGTGGTCTCAAGAGAAATAAATTAAAAATAGGAAGCCCATTGCATGGCCTTTGTTTCTTTGCCTTTAGTCTCTGAGTGTCAGGACTGTTTGAACTGCACGCAGCTGTAACCTTCTGGTCACAACCTTTCTGAGAGCCCTCCTGAAACCACAACCATTGTATGTTCCTTCCCTCTCTCCCCCTAATGTGTAGTTTTCAGAACTGCTTCCACCTCGTAACTCGGAGTTTGGGGATTGCTGCTGCGTGTTCTGATGAAGATGCCTAATGTCCCCAGGTGCCTTTCACAGCTCTTTGCGTGTCGCTCTCACCACTGGACCTGGCAGGGCATGTCTCAGCTGTGCCTACCTCACTGAGGTCTGACAGCTGCTGTCTTAGCAGGGGACGAAACCTGACTGGATGGCCCACTTCGTTGACGTCAAGTCCTGCGGCTTCAGGGAGCTTGACGGGCCAAGCTTCGGCTCCAGGCACACCCACCTGGCTGCAAGGCCATGTTTGGGGTTAATTTTATTTTCACTTCGCAGCTGAGGTTTGAGGACCAAAGAGCCATGTCTGATGCCCCTCTGTGAGTTTGTTCTTGTGATTTCACCTGAACAAGGTAGTCTGTACACAAAAGTAATATTTTAGCAATTTCTTCTGAAAATATACAGAACTCCAGAGGTCAGCCTTTCTTACCTTCTTTCTTTCTTTACAGTAAAATTAAGATGGGCGGAGCTTGATCCCACTGCCCCTTTATTCTGTAAATATTGACTGAGCATCAACTGTAAGCCAGACACTGTTGTAGGCAGCATGGGTAAATGGATAAAAAGGACACAGGCCCCTGCCTTCAAGGAGCTTTAGAGTCTGATGGAAAGACAGACACACAACTACTTATGACTCTGAAAGAGAATTGTTTCAAAGTGCAGTGAGAACAAAGAAGGAGCAGCTAAGTTTCCTTAGGACAGCCTCGGGAGGGTGGAACGTGTGGACTCAGACTCAAAGTTGACTGGGGCATTCCAGCTGGACAGGGACGGTGGATCCTGTGGGCTCAGGATCAGGAAAGTGCATGTTAGAGCCGGGAAACTACACGCAGTCCGGCGTAGCCAGAGTGCACAGGGGAAAGGCGGGGTGCCCAGGTACAGCTCGTGTCCGACCCCCGTTCTGGAACGTTTATTAGACCCTAGTTCTTCTAAGTGCTGTAATGAGTTGATTCAGGGTACACTCCCCTTACCCTCCGTTTTTCCTTCTCCCTTCCTTCGCCCCATTCCCCTTTCTAGAAAGATGTGCCAGGCTCTGGGCCTGAACAGGCAGCAGTGATGCTCTGCCCTTCAAACCGTCCTCTCTGGGCTTGTTTGCATCTTTGAATCACCTAAAACCCAAAGACAGTGTGAACTGAGGACTGGAGGTCATGGCCCCACCTTGCCATGGCCACTTGGTCTCTTCGTTCCATGGTCAAGACAACACATGCAGCTAAAAATAACGTGGGACCTGTTTCATGCCTTCCACTTACTTGTCTTCTCCATTTTGCTTTAAAAGTTAATATCCACCTCCCCCGCCCCCCCAATTTTTCCATCTTCATTCAGGCAGAGAGAAGAATAACAGGTCCCCTTCCAAAAGAGACAAAGTCAGAAAACAAAATGTGCCCACAAATCCTCTAGGTATGTCAAAATCCTCTAGATAGGGAGTGGCAAGGGATATTGGAATCAAGCTTCTCTGTCTCATTAATTGTCAGATCGTAGGCGTTTATTTGGATGGATCCCTTGCCCAGCACCTTTGAAACACCACTGAAGTGCTTTGGGACACGGTCAGCTCCGTGAGGGAACAGTTCTGGGCAAAGGCCAGCCAAAGGAAGCACTGGCTGTTTGCTTTAACTCCGAAGTACTTTGTATTCCCACCTTGTAGCCCTTAGCAGACACTGGCCCAAAGCACATGCTTGATTTTGTCCCTACTCCCTGCCCGCATCTCACATCGACCTTCAGAAAGTCCCAGCTTATTGGCAAAGGCACACATTCTGTTCCACTTAAGTTTCATTAGAAATTCAAGTCCTCCAGGGCCCTGTTCCCTTGTGGGCTTGTACAGCTTTGCTTCTTGTCTGCCTTTCTGGAACCAAGTACAAGGAAATTCATGGTTTTGGAGAGAGAGTGATGGGAACCCAGCTGGGCACAGGATCCTAGGATAAGGCTGTGGCGCCCCAAAAGTGGCCTCCTGTGCCAACATACATAAATACATACAGTCTGAGCTTGACACTGTGTAATTTGGCCCAGAACAATATGTATTTTGAACTCATTTAGGTGAATGACTTTGGCATTCCAAGCACCCACTGGGGGAGCCTTTATCAGGCTGTATTTGCCTTATGCAGAAGTATGTCTGTGTTCTGCGAAATGGCCTCAGAACACACTCTGTTGAGCTGTCTCCTTTAGTGAGTGTCATCTCCTCCTCCATTTCAAAAGCTCCAAGGATGCAGTCTTGAAATCCTGCTGGTAGGAAGCGCGGGGATCGGGAATGGGAGGAGATGACTATGTAGCTTCGCTTCTAGTTTCCCCAAGCCTTACTGTTTACATTTTTTTTTTATGTAACCAAGCCATAATTGCATTTTACTTGTTGTGGTTCAATCTGATTGTATTGTTGAAGGACTATTTTTGAACCTGTCCAAATAAACTCTGCAAAGTACTTCCACAAGGATGTTACTCCATGGGGCTGGGGCAGCCTTCGTCCTGAATGGTACTGAGACGGATGGTTTCCTATGCATGCTTTCTAATTACATAAATGCAAAGGGGGTGGAAGGGAGAAAGTGGAAATTCTAAGTACCAAAAGGAATGTTAAATTTAGAATAATAAGCTCATCTGGAAGCTATCACCACTTTTTTCTTTAAGTGTGCTACAAGCACCACTTCCCCTCACACACCAAAGAATGGTGTCGGGGTAAACACAGACCTGGGCGGGAGCTGAGGAGAAGTCCCATGTTCAATGAGTGGCCTCTGTGTTAAACAAGCGTGAGAGTTGGTGACAACTGTTCCTGCAGTCAAGCACCTTGAAGGAAGAGGACAGACAGGAACCAAGGGAGAGGCATGGCTGTCAAGCAGGAAGGCCATAGGATTTGGAGTCAGGACCTGGATCCAAGTGCCGACTCCACCACTTGTGTCCGTGGGGAGTTTTCTTAACCTTTTCAAACTCTAGTTTCCTTGTCTGTAAAGGGAGAAAAAAATAATTCCTACTCTGCTGGTGTTGAGGGTCAAATATATGTGCTAACACAAGTGTTTAAAGAGAGGCCATTGCTATTTGTGTCAAAATAAAGTGCATGGTATTAATGGTAGCTAGTCAGGGACTGTTCCAGCACAGGAAGAGGGCCTGATCACTGGGCTCAAGGAATTGGCTCTTAGGGTTGAAATTAGCAAGATCCGAAGGAGAGAATGAGTGCCTGGTAATAAAAACCTAAAAATTGTTGGAAAACACTGCGCATCTTCGTAAGTGTTATTTTCACACTACTCCATTGAGTTACGTATGAGTAAGGCCACTGTGACTCCTCTGAAACCCCACCCTAGCTTTTTAAAAAATCAGTTATTTACCGAGTCCACAGTCTTGGAGCTGGGCTAGGAGGGAAGGAGGGAAAAAGACACTGAAGAAATAGAATGAGAACCTGAGAACTCCTCAAGGAGCTTCCGGAACCATGACTATTACTGAGCATTTGCATTCAGGATAATTGGCCTCAATTGTTTGATCCTCACTTAAGGAGTTCAGAGCAAGAAGGTGTAAATGGGGGAAGGAGATGTCAAGAATTCTTCAAGGAGGTGTGGGCAGGTGATGAGTCTTTAATAGGGAAGAAATTGAGGCTTGGAAAAAAGCTCATTATCAACTGTCAATCAAGTGATCTTTCGCTATTCCTGGTCTAGCCAGTTTGAGCCAGGCAGAACGTATATCATGACGCTTAATTTTTACAACAATCCCATGACAGAAGTACTATTATCCTCATTTTATAGATGAAGAAACAGATTTTGGAAGGATAAATTAACTTGCCCAAAGACAAGCAGGTAAAAGGTGATTTAGGCAGGATTTTAACCTGATTGCAGAGTCCAGACCTTTATCTACTCTCTATGCTGGTCAAAAGCTGTTTAAACTGGGAAGGATCATTTCAAAGTGGTTTGAGCCAGTTTACACCTGTTTTGACACAGTTAAACGCTGAAATGAATAAGAGCCAGTTTCACTGAGTTTAAATTGATAAGAATAAGTTGATTCAAGTTGAAATTAGCTGTATTTATTAAAAACATAATTCCTATGTTTACTAATCAGAAGCTTCAGTTCTGTGTTACTGATGAGTTTTTCTAAATCCTTACAAATGTAATAAAGCATCATGATATTTTATTGGCCTATGCATCTTAATAACTGCATACTTTTCAATTAGATTTCTTGAGACAATTTATAAACCATAAAATGTACCCATCACTAGATACAAAAAGAAAACCTTTTTTGTAATGTATACTGGTAATAATTACTACCTTTATATTTCACTTTTAAGGGGTTAAGTTTTTTTGTAACTTTTGATTTCGATATAGTTTTTTTACACTTACAGTGAAAATAATACAAAGAACCCTTTTGTACCTTTTACCCATGTTCACCAATTGTTCACGTTTTCCCCCATTTTCTTTGTCATTCTGTGTGTGCCCGTGTGCTCACACACAGTATTTCTGAGCCATTTGAGAGTAAGTTGGAGACATCGTGCCGTTTACCCCAAATCTCCCAATATATATTGTCTAACGGGCTCCTGTGTATGTAATGTGAGTATAAATGGGCTGTTTTTATGGTCTCAGTCTTTGTCTACCTGCATACGTACATGTCTTCCAGCTTCTGTCATTCCTTGCCCTCTAGCTTTTCTGCTGTCTGTATCTCTGGACATGATCAAGACCCAGAGTACATTTTTATTATAATATTTAAGGGATAGTTTTATTCTTGCTATTTTTCAGTTAGGTGGTTGAGGTTAATGTTTTCTATATTTTTAAAGCTCTTAAATTAACTTGCTTTTTAAGTGGGTGGCCCTGACTGATCATTTCTATGGGTCAGTGACTTTCAATCAGAAGAAAAGCTTCCCCAGATTCTTACCATAGAGCATCCTCTGTTCTCATCCGAGCTTCCCTGGGTCACTGTGTAATCATGAGAAAGTCACTTGATCTCTCTGGGCCTCATTGTAAGACGGTTGTAATGATCTATCCCTTCCTGCCACCCAGTGCAGATGCGAGGTCAGGTACTCTATTATTGGGGAGAAAAGTGACATAGCCAGCTAAATAATATTATTTTATAATACAATCAACATATAATAAATTAGATCAAAAGAACCACCCCCCATCTGAACTGGAAGTGTATCAATTGCACTATCACATGATATACTCTTTTTGTTTGTTTTTTGTTTTTTAGATTCGAGGTCGTCTCAAGGCCTCACTGTGTTGCCCAAGCTGGTCTCAAACTCCTGGCCTCGAGCAGTCCTCCTGCCTCAGCCTCCTGAATAGCTGGGATTTACAGGCACGAGACACTGCCTGGCTACTGATAGACTTTTTTTTTTTCCTTTTTGAAAAAGGGATGGGGGACTGTGGGGAAGGGTGTTCAGTTGCCTTGTTTGTTTTTTTTGTTGAGACAGAGCGTCACTCTGTCGCCTGAGTAGAGTGCAGTGGTGTCATTGTAGCTCACTGCAACCTCTAACTCCTGGGCTCCAGCGATCCTCCTGCCTCAGCCTCCCAGGTAGCTGGGACTACAGGCGCATGCCGCAATGCCTGGCTGGGTTTTTTTTCTTTCTTTTTGGTAGAGATGGGGTCTCACTCTTGCTCAGGCTAATCTCAAACTCCTGAGCTCAAGCATTCCTCCCACCTCGGCCTCCCAGATTGCTAGGATTATAGGCGTGAGCCACTGCACCCAGCCTGATAGACTCTTTCTACCACAGAAATAAAAGGCCCACCATTGTTCCAGACTTTACTGCCTCTTCTCCTTATGGTGGGCTTCACAGATAAAATTCAAGTTCTACTTGGTTTACCACAAGAAGGCCCCATGTCAAGGATTATAAAGATGATTATAGATCTTTCCTTTTTCTATTTATTTATTTATGAGATGTGGTCTTGCTCTGTTGCCCAGGCTGGAGTGTAATGGTGCAATCAGCTCACAGCAACCTCAAACTCCTGGGCTTCAAGTGATCCTCCTGTCTCAGCCTCCCAAGTAGCTGGGACTACAGCTGCATGCCACCATGCCCGGCTAATTTTTGTATTTTTTGTTAGAGACAGGATCTCGGTATGTTGCCTAGGCTGGTCTTGAACTCCTGGCCTCAAGCGATCCTCCCGCCTGGGCCTCCCAGCGTGCTGGGATGACAGGTGTGAACCGAGCCCAGCCCCTTATTCCATTCAGATGCTCCTCTTGAAGACCAAGGAGATAGAGTAACAGAAAGTAGAGCACAGAATATGTCAATCAGCAGCCATATCTATTAAGATTTCTTGACTCCTCTTCTAGGGCCCCCAAAGCCAACCATAAAATTGCTTTTTGGCCTGGCCATGTTATCCATAAAGCCTCAGTTTGATCGAGGATGGGGAGCCTTGGGGAATTTCTTTGACTTTGCCATAATCCCTGCAGGTCTTCCAAATGGCCACCCAGCTTTTAACATCTCCCCCTCCCACCAGTCTTAACACTATTTTATGTATGTTGTTTTCTGTTCAGAAATTTTCAGTGGCTCCCCAATATACACAGAATTTAGGTCCAAATTTCATAACCTGGCTTTCAAGGCCATGCACTCTGATCTCTACCTCCTACCATGTGGAATAGGATCGAGGCTGACACAAAACACAATGGTGATCTAGCACCTCTTGTATTATCCTGGATAGAGCTGGGGCCCATTCTACTAAGCGAAGTATCACAAGAATGGAAAGACAAGCACCACGTGTACTCACCATCAAACTGGTATTAACTGGTCAATACTTATGTGCACATATAGTAGTAACATTCATCGGGTGTCGGGCAGGTGGGAGGGGGAGGAGGGGATGGGTATATTCACACCTAATGGGTGCGGTGCACACTGTCTAGAGGATGGACATGCTTGAAGCTCTCACTCGGGTGGGGCAAAGACAATATATGTAATCTGAACATTTGTACCCCTGTAATATGCTGAAATAAAAAATTTGAAAAAAAGGGATAGGTGCTGAGAGCAGGGCCTCTGGAGCCGGCTTGGGGGTTGCATTCCAATTCTGCCACTTATTAGCTATGGGGCCTTGGGAGTTATTTACTCTTTCCATGCCTCGGTTTCCTTATCTGTAAATGGGAATGATGATAATATCTACCTCAAAAAGTTACTACCTATATGAGAATTAATTATTAAAAATATAAGAAAAGCCACTTGAACAGTGCCTGGCACATAGGAATGTTAGACCACTATTGCCCCACCCCAATCTATTCTCCACACAGTAGCCAGTGTGAAAACATAAATTGGATTGTATCAGTCCTCTGCTCACATCCCTCCAATGGCTTCTCATCCCATTTGGAGAAAAAGCCAAAATCCATACAGTGGACTCCAAGACCCTACAAGACCTGGCCCTCCTGGCACCTCTTTGACCTTGATTCCCGCTGGAATCTCCCTTGCTCCTCTATTGCAGTCCTCCTGTCCTTGCTGTTCCGGAGCAGACTGGCCCCTTCCCACCCCAGGACCTTTGTACTTGCTACTCTGCATAGACCACTCTTGTCCCAGATAGCCACACACTTTGCTCCTTCACTTCCTTCAAGCCTTTACTCAAATGTGGCTTCATCAGTGAGACCTTCCCTGACTACTCTGTTTTTTGTAACCCTCTCCTGCAACATACACATATATACCCTAACCCCCTTCCCTGCTTGCTTTTTCTTGATGGCATTATATTTACCCACATGTTTTGTCGGTTGTCTTCTCCCACTAGAAC
>RJWJ010019968.1:0-12449 GCA_004363605.1 Indri indri | reverse complement strand
GAAAAATGACTATCAATGAACCATTTACATCTTCATTCATACTATTGTACTTTCCTCCAATTAAAATAAGTGTTCCTGCTCCCATGAAAGAGAAACTCCCTGCTAGGGCTCTGTATGCCATCATCTCTTGCTTTGTCAATGACATCATCCTGAATAATCTCCTTTCTCTTATACCAACAGTTTCTACCCTTTACAGGTTCATGTTGAACAGAAAACAAGCCTACTCTGGAATTTCCCTGCTTTAAAAAAAAGAAAATTCTTCCTTGACCCCATGAGCTCCTCCACACCGGCTTCACTGCAAAAGTTCCTAAGTTTTCTACTCTGTTGTCTCCACTTCCTCACTTCACACTTTCCTTAACCTATTGACAATCAGGCTTCTGTCCCTAGATACATAGAAACTGCTGTTGTCAAGGTCATCTATGACCTATGTTGCTGGATCCAGTGGTCACTTATAAGTTCTCTCTTATATGACCCCTTTGCAGCATATACTGACCACTTTCCTTGAAATACTACTCCCAGCTTCTATAAAACTACCATGCTGGTCTTTCTTCTACCTCACTGACTCTTCCTTCTTCATTCTCCCCCTCCGCTCAGGCTCCATCCCAGGCTGGCTCCACTCTCTACCTCATTTAGTCCCATAGCATTTACCTTCATCTATGTGCCAATGTCACCATATTTATATTCCCAGCCCCAACCTCTCCCCTGAACTTCTATATGCCTGAGTGGCTACTTGACATCTTTCTCCATTTACATGTATGAAAAACCACTTAAACCTAATATGTTCAAAATCATACTCTCCCAATCTTCTCCACCTCAAGAAATAGCACCTCCATGAACCCCAATTCTCAAATCAAAAACCTAGATGTCACCCTTCATGCTTCCTTTCCCTTCACCCTTCCATAACCAATCCATCAGTAAATCTAGTAGTTTCTACCTCCAAAATACACCCTGAAACCAAATTAATCCAAGGAACCATCACTTTTCTCTTGGACTACACCTCAATAACCTCTTAACAGACCTCCCTGCTCCCATCCTTATTCTTTTCCCTCCCCACTCCCAAATCTATTCTCTACAAAGTAGTCAGAACTGATGTTTTAAAAATGTCAACCAGTTCATGTCACTCTCCAGCTTAAAGAACTTATTCTGGGGTGGGGGGAGGAATATTAAAAAAAAAATTAAAAAAAAGAGAAAGAACTTCTTCCCAGGTAAATCTGTGAATGTATATCTACCATGCCCTATAAAATCCTACATGATCCAGCCCCCGCCTTCAACATCATTTCCCCTCTACTCTTCCCCTGCACACAGCAGGGATTTGATATTAACATTTGTTGAGTATTTACTGTGTGCTCAGTATGTTAGCTAGTTGTACAAGTTAGTTCATTTAATGCTATAAACAGTGGTTTGTAACATTTTCTGGGTAAGCCACGATTTTGGAAATCTGAAAAAAAGCTATGGACTCACTCCCCAGAAAATAGAAATATATGTAAAATTTTCCAACATGTGCTCTTCTTTAAGCTGAATTTGTTTTACCAAATATTCCAAGGGAATTTCCAATGGCATTTTAATTGGTAAAACTCAACTCTGAGCTAGGAACATTGGCACACACCCACAGTCCCAGCTATTCAGGAGGCTGAGGCAAGAGGATCGCTTGAGCCCAGTAGTTTGAGACCACCATGGGAAACATAGTGAGACCCCATGTCTGAAAAATTTAAAAAAAAAAAAAAAAAAAAAGAACTCATCTCTAATACATTGCCTTAACTAACGTATCCAAAAGTGGTAACAAAGAAAAGCTGTGTGTAACCCAAAACACCAATTTCAAATTCCCAAGAAATGTTACTGATGAAAAGCTTAAGTATGACAAAAACTTATTGGGGAGTTGGATCCAATAACCTACATGGGTGACTTATGATACCACAGTCTGGGATATAACTCTGCTGTAAGTCTTACTCTCATAAATTATTAGATGGCTTTCCTTGACTTTCAATTTTCTACTTTTCAAAGAAGTTCCAGCAAATTTAGCATGAAAAAAGACGAAAGACTAAATGACCTAAACTTATTTTCAAATCAACATTATTTGAAGTAAATTTTAAAGACAGTGACAGGTAGAACACTAAAAATAGAAGTCACAGAGCTAGGCAGTGGAATATTTTAGAAGGAGATACCTATTTAGAAGCTGAATTTAAGTTCAAAGTGCTTGACTTGATTGTGTCAGATTAAAAAGAAAAAAAGATTAGGTGGAAAAAAGTGAAACTCTGTAAAAAATGAGAATGAAAACTTTTAAAAATGACGAGTACAAACAAAATGACCACGGAGACAGTTAGAAGACCAAAGGAAAAAAGTACATTTTTAATACTCTTCCTGGCCAAAGAAAGGAAAATAAATTGAGAGAAGACAGGGGAAAATGAAACTCAAAAACAGCTCTAAAATCTTCAAAACTTCTCAATTCTGATCTTGAACATTAAAAAAAAAAGGAAAAATATCTCCAAAACTTATAAACAACTTAATAATAAACTAAAAATTTTAATAATAATTACTTCTACAACTTGGCTGAGTTTTATTACAGTGAAATATATTTTATATTATCAATATATAACATAAAATTTACCATTTTAATGATTTTTAAAGTTTCAGTGGCATTAAGTGCATTAACACTGTGCAATCATCAAATCATTTCCAGAACTTTTTCCCCTTCCCAAACTGAAACTCTGTACCCATTAAACAATAACTCCCCATTCCTTTAACTAACTTTTTAAATGCCCTTTTTTTCTGGCAAGAGAAGGCTATCTTGGCAAGAGAGCACCCAGGCGGAAGAACCTCCTTTGACTCTGAACATCTATAATTTCTTATACAGTATGTATCTGTGCACAAAAAATCTTAAGACTCTGTTAAACATAAAACTTAAGATCAAGTAATATATTTTTTCTGTACACATGTATTCATTCTTTTAATAAATGTTAATTGAAGGACTATTGCTTGCCAAGCACTGTGCTAAACCCTGGAATCCAACTATGAACAAGACCAACTTGGAATTTATAATCTAGCGTGAAAGGGACAAAGTTAACAGAATGATTATGCTGACAGTGAAGATGCAGAGATAGTGAAATAACGGTGGAGAAGGGCAACTCCAGATATTGTGTTCTGGGAAAGCCTCTTAGGGAGGCGACATCTAAAATGAAACCTGGCCTGGTACGGTGGCTCACGCCTGTAATCCTAGCACTCTGGAAAGACCAGACGGGGGTGGCGGGGGCGGGTAGGAGAGGTAGGAAGGACAGCTTGAGCTCAGGAGTTAGAAACCAGCCTGAGCAAGACCAAGAGCGAAACCCCGTCTTTACCAAAAATAAAAAAATTAGCCGGGTGTCGGTCGTGGTGTGCACCTGTGGTCCCAGCTACTGCGGAGGCTGAGGCAGAAGGATCGCTTGAGTCCAGCAGGTTGCAGTGAGCTATGATGATACCACCGCACTACACCTGGGGCAACAAAGCAAGACTCTGTCTCAAAAAAAAAAAAAAAAAAAAAAGTGGCGTAGAGGTATAGAGCCAGGAAGTCTCAGAGACCAAGATATCACATTTTTTTTTAAAAAATGAAAACTGAAACTGAAAAAATACATGTTTGATTCATCTTTCCGACTCCCAAAGTACCTACCATTATCATTATGCCTTTCATATATATAGCAGGTACTTAATATAGCTCTCTTTGGGCTCATTCTTGCAATGAACTTCCAAGATTCCTTCCAAACACAAAATGTGTTTGAGATGGAAAACTACATATTAATAACAACAAAATCGGCGTGAGGATGGGGGCGGTAGAAGCAAAAACTGGAGTTCAAAAAGGACTGAAAGACCCTAACTCTCTAAGGCAGAACCAAGCACAAAAGCATGTGGGTATACCAAAACAACGTAATTGCTACCTGAGATGACTTGCATCTTAGACTACACTGAAAAGCTCAATTCTCATTTCCTTGAGACTCTCATGGCTAGGGGCCGAGAAGGTCCCCCACGTCTCTTGCTGCCAGGGTAACGGTTCCAAACAGAGCAAACAGGAGAGAATGTTTCTCTTGCGGTTCAGTCCCGAGATGAGGTCAGCCACCAGCCTCTGCTAGGGTTTGAGAGTATCTTTCCATCCGGGCACTCAATGAGAAGAGAACCAATCCTTCAATGGGGCATCCCGGGAAGGAAAAAGCTACACAGTAAGGCACCTCTTTCCCCCCAGCAGTATCTCCTCTTTGATTCTCAGCCTCACCCAAACAGGGCCAAGGGAGAGCCAGGCGACCCCCTTCCTTTTGCCCTGGTACCCTTCTCCACCCGTCTGGTACAAAGCGGGGAAATGGGCACCTCCGGACCTGCCGTGAAAAATCGATGAGCTGAAAACGGGGATGGATCTCAAGAAAAAGAAGTGAAAGGGGAAGGAGAGGAGCCCAAGAAAGAAGCGTCAGTTCGAAGGGCAGCCAGAGAGTGCACGTTCTCAGGGAAGGAAAGAAGGAGGCAAAGAATCTCCAAGCCGGCTCTTACCGTCCGTGGGAGACGCCATCTTCCAACCCACATCACGTGACGTGACCAACCGTCGGCGGGAAAGCGAGGATCCACAGGGCACGCCCCCAAAGAGAAACCCTATCACCAACTCGCAGCCCCTTCTGTTTCCCCGCCCCATAGGGCCATCTTTGCCTGGCCCTGCCCCTAATAATAGCCACGCCCCTCGTGCTGTTGTTGAGGCGGAGCGACAGCAAAATTCTGGGAGGGTGTTATTTACTTTCCTCAGTGAGGGGCGGGTGGGGCCTCGGTCAAGCCTGTGGCCAATCGGGTTTCCGGGTTAGGGGGCGTCTTCCCCGTGTGCTCCTTGTAGAGTACCCAAGTCAAGGGCGTCTTCCTACCTCAGCCAACAGAATTGGCTGAAGTGGGAGGGCGTGAGAGCGCTTCTGCTCCTGGCCAGTCACATATCCACAGGGCTGGGAATGAGGGGGTGGAGTCAGATTTCCGTACGGATGATTGGCTAGAGAAAACGGTGCTCGCCACCAATGAGGAGGTCCAGCAGGATGGAGGGCGAGGACTGGCAGCCCTAGAGCTTCTGGGGAATCGCTGGCAGCAGAGGCGCGGGGAGCCGAGCAGAGGCGGCCGAGAGCCATGGCAGCGGTGGCGGCGGCGGCGGCACTGCGGACCCGGATCCTGCAGGCGAGTGAGGGTGGCGCCAAGGGACCACGACGCTAGGAACTGGATCCTTTGCGTCCACTCTCCGATCCATCCTCGGGCAGGACCGACTTCTTGGCCCGGCCCCTTTTTGGTCGAACCTCGTGTTTCCACACTACCTGTGAGGCCCTGTCCATACCCAACCCTCACTTCGTACCCTCCCTCGTCCCGGATCCGGCCCTGGACTATCACCCCTGGCCCTCAGCCCTTTTACTCCTGAGCCTCCTCTGTTCTAGCTCTGGCCCACTCTCCTCCTCCAGCCCTGTCCCGTCCCCGCTGTCACTCTCTCGCCCTCACCTATCAGTCCGCCCACCGTCTTTCCCTTTCACCTCTGCACCAGCCACTTCTGTCTCCCCCTGAAACTCCCCTTTCTGCTCACCTTTCTTAGAGCTCTGTCCCCTGCCTGGAGCGTCCAAATTGCTCCGTTCCCCCACCCTACTTCACTGTATAATCTGAGGGAAGGGGGAGGGGGCACGCAAGGAGCGAGGGTCAGTGAATGAACTTTGAATCTCTTAGAAGTGTACACCAGGTTTTCGCCAAAGGCAGCAATTTGCTAAGCTATTTTCCCCAAAAATATGGCTCTTTGTATTTTCCACAGACTGTGGGCTGACACCTTTCTTGCCAAGACTTTCATTTAAACTTTCTCTCAGCGAAGTTACAGTTTTCACGTTGGGTGGTATTATAAATAAGGACACATGGTTCTGCTACTAGTGTGTTCCACATGCATTCCAGGTACTAAACATCTCTAAAACAGATGATAGAAAATGGGAGCTGAAGAAGACAAGCAGCAAAAGTTCCCGCCCCAAACTCAGCTCCTCTAGTGCCAACACACCCTCAATCTGCCCATGGGGCTTGGGTCCTCTCTGAAGCCAGCCTAAGGAGAGAGAAGCAGGAGCCTAAGGTGGTAGAGGAGCTGCATGCTTGAAGCCTGTGATCTCCAACTCTGTTCATAGCGGTTCCCCTGTTGTTCACAGCCTAGCAAGGACCTAGAATATGAGGCAAGATTTACTGCAGGCAAGGTTCTCAAACCTGCAAGAAACAACATTGCCTTTTTTACTCATTACAACCAGCCTGGGAACTTCCTTTACATTGCTGGGCTTTTCGGTAATATTAGTATTCACCAGGCTTCAGTGAGCTCTGCTACAGGAATGTATGCATTTTTAAGATTCTTGATAGAGGCACAAAGGTTCATGTTTAAATAAGCTATTTAATGGGACAGCATGGAGAACGAGTTTGAGGTGTTTGCCAGATGGTCTGGTTTCACTCACTATTTCTTGCCTTGATCCTAGTTATGTTCTAGTATCTTTTTTTATAGTAGCAGGGAAACAAAGTTTCCACCCTGTATTTTCCATTACCAACTTCTCCTTGAAATTTTTTACCAAAATTGCTTTTTTCCTTTGCCTCCTCTTCCCCTCCCATCACCAGTAGTTGAGAACATTGGGAAGGTATTTTGTCCTTTCCATCAAGGAGAAGAATCTAATCTCTTTCCATGTACTTTATTTTGGAAACTGACACTGTTTTCCGATTCATTTAAGGAAGCTTCTGAACTGAAGCTTCTTTAAAGAAGAAGAAAGGAAAAGAACAGAGATAGTAATCTTTAGTCAACTAGAAGCTGCTGTAACATGAAACTTTGATAAAGAATAGACCAAATTCTGCAGCCACAAATATTAGAGGACTATCAAAAGGATCTATAAAGGAGAGAGTTTTGAATTATTTCAAGTATTCACCTTATCTTCTCTGCTATCAAGGGTGGTAAAACTTAACCTAAAACCTCTCTCTACTCCTTGTGATATTAGCATTCCCATTCAGAGATAAGAAAACCAGTCTTGCCAGGCCCAGTGGCTGTAGTCCTACACAGCCTGCTGAGGTGGGAGGATTGCTTGAGGGCAGGAGTTGGAGACTAGCCTGGATGACATAGTGAAACCACTTCTCTAAGGGGGGGGGGGGAAGAAAGAACAAAAGAATATGTGTGAAGATTAGAGTTAATATAAGAAAATAAATTGCCTGACACTTAAGGTTGTCAAGGTCACCCAACTAGTAAGTAATTGATGGAGCTGAGAATTCTTAAGCCAAATAGCAAGTAGGAAATAAACATTTACAGAGCAGAAAGTTTGGTGTGACTGATCACACAGGATAGTTTCTTCAGCAACAGTGATAATGAGTGTTTCTTAGGAAATTAAGATAGGAGATAAAACCTGTCAAAAACTATATGATAATGTCATATAATACCAGACTCAGTGCCTTTTGTGTCCTCTTGACAGCAGGGAGGCTATGCGCATGTGAAAAAATAAAACGTGGCCTGAAATGCTCAAGTTGACTAATCCATGATTTTTTTTTACCCTGTAAGAGAGAGCACATGAAACAAATGAATATCAAATAATTGCTTGGTGAGCATTCATTTTTACATTCTGCAAAATATTATCAAGTACTTACTCTATTCTAAGAATCATGCAAGGGATGAAGGACACAACAGTCTAGTGATCTAAGAGGAGAGAAACTTAATAATTAAACAAGCTATTGCTTTATTTTATAATGCGAGATGAGAAATAAAGGAATTTGGGTGCTTTATGAACTTCACAATCAGGTACTTACCGTAGACCTGAGGTTGAGACTTCTAGAGAAAGTGATAACTAAATGGGGACCTCAAGGAGTCGGAGTGAGCCAAGCAAATGAGATGAAACAGTGCCAGGCACAAGGGAGCAGCATGTACCAGGGCAAAGAGCACAAAATAGGTTCAAAATGGCTGGAGCCTACAGAACAAGGAGGAAAGAAGCAAGCTATAAAACTAAAGAAGCAAAAATACTATATATATGTAGAGTCTTCTAAGCAACATCAAAGAGATTAGTCTTTATCCCAAGAGCAATGGAAAGCCATTGGAAGGCTTTAAACAATGAAATGATCTGACCAGATTTGTGTTTTAGAAAGAACTTCTGATTATGGTATAAAAACTAGAGTCAGAAAGTTTAAGATTGGAGTCTGGGAGACCTGCTAGGAGCCATTATTGAAGTCTAGGTGAAAGACAATGATAGCATAGACTGGTAATGGCAGGAGGGCTAGGGAGAAGAGGGTGGTATGCTACAAAGACTTCTAGGACAGATTGCCAGGACTTGTTTGATTCACTGTGAAGTGAGAGGGAGGAGTTGGGGTGGGATCCTTCGGTAGCTAGGTAAATAATGGCCCCATTCACTGAAAGGTGGACTATAGAAAGCATAGCAGATTGGTGGGAGAAAGATAGAGTTCAGCTTTTTCATTGTGTGCCTAAGTAATATCCAAGTCAAGATGGGGTGAAGATGGTTATGCGGTTATTTATTTATTTATTTTGTCAATGATCAAAAGCAGGTAAAAATGTTGTGGGTTTTTTTTTTTTTCTTTTTCTTTTTTTGAGACAGACTCTCACTCTGTTGCCTGGGCTAGAGTGCCATGGCGTCTGCCTAGCTCACAGCAACCTCAAACGCCTGGGCTCAAGCTATCCTCCTGTCCCAGCCTCCCAAGTAGCTGGGACTACAGGTGTGTGCCACCATGTCTGGCTAATTTTTTTCTTATTTTAGTTGCCTGGCTAATTTCTTTCTGTTTTTAGTAGGGACAGGTCTCACTCTTGTACAGGCTGGTTTCAAACTCCTGACCTCAAGCTGTCTTCCCACCTCAGCCTCCCTGAGTGCTAGGATTACAGGCGTGAGCCACCACGCCCAGCTGGTTATGTGGTTATTACCTGAAGAGGAAGATTTGGCTAAGGACTACAGATTTGGGCATGATCGGGATCTAGATAATTAAGTCATAAGAGTTGATAAAATCACTCAAGGAGTGTATGCAGAATGAGAAGAAAAGAAGGTTTAGGACTAAGCCTTGAGTTAATGGCCAGGTGGAAGAGGATGAGCCAGCAAAAGAGGCAGAAAAGTGGCCAAACAGATAGAAGAGACAACAGGGCATCACAGAAGACAAGTGTGAAAGGGGCTTTAGGAAGGTGGACATGAGTAACCTGTCACCTCTACTGAGAGTATAAGAAGGACTGGGCACTGTGGCTCATGCCTATAATCCTAGCACTCTGAGAGGCTGAGGTAGGACGGTTGCTTGCTCTCAGGAGTTTGAGACCAGCCTGAACAAGAGCAAGCCCCATTTCTACTAAAAAATAGAAAAATTATCCAGGCATGGTGGCACGTGCCTGTAGTCCCAGCTATTTGGGAGGCTGAGGCAGGAGGATCGCTTGAACCCAGGAGTTTGAGGTTGCAATGAGCTATACACCATTGTTCTCTAGCCTAGGTAACAGAGCAAGACTCTGTCTCAAAAAAAGTACCAAGGACTTTTTCATATACACATGGTAGCTAGTATAATGTTAAGCATGTAGTAGCCATTTGCTAAATTTTAAATAACTTTCTGCTCTCATATATCAAATTAATCATTATTTTGTCTTACAGTTTTCTTCCACAGTGAAATCCACCTGGTATTCAGCATCTTCCTTCTCTTCCTCAGTGGTGAGTTTATTTGGCATAAAGATTGATTTCTGGCCAGGGGCAGTGGCTCACACCTGTAATCCTAGCACTTTGTGAGGCCAAGGCAGGAAGACTGCTTGAGGTTCAGAGTTTGGGACCAGCCTGAGCAAGAATGAGACCCTGCCTCTACTAAAAAAGAAAAATTAGCTGGGTGTGGTAGCACATGCCTGTAGCCCCAGCTACTTGGGAGGCTGAGGCAGGAGACTTGCCTGACCCCAGGAGTTTGAGGTTGCAGTGAGCTATGATGATGCCACTACACTCTAGTCCCAGTGACAAAGCAAGAGCCTGTCTCCAGAAAAAAAAAAAAGGGATTGATTTCTGAGAAGGAATCCAATATAGTTTTTGGGTATTCCTGTTTACCTTCTTTACACAATTGTGATAAGAGTGTGTGTAAAATTTTCTATCTTGGTTTTCTTATGTAAATTATGTCTACTACATTGCAAACATTGTCAATATTACAAGATGGTCTTTATAGTTGTAATTTTAATGGCTGTATAATATTCCATCAAGTAGATGTAGCTTGAATTAATTAATAATTTCCCTGTATAACATTTAAATTGCTTCAGTGTTTCAATATTATACAACAGGCATTTATTTATATATATTTTTTTCTTTCTTTTGGATTATTTCACTTCTGAAATAGAATTACTATGTCAAACAATACAAACATTTTCATGGCTTTTAGAAGTTTTGTAGACCCTTCCAGGCAGTTGTCTTCTTGTTAACAACCTTTACAATTGTTTTACATACATCTGTCTGTCAGTCATTTGCAGTACCTAAAACCTAATAAATAAGGACTACTCTAAATCCTTGCCATGTAGAAGTATGCATACATACTTCTATAACACAGTGTTCTTTTACCTTGTTTGGCTTACAGACCCCTTTGAAAGTTTAGTGAAAGTGAGCTATTTCTCCGAAAAAATACACATAGAAACATTTTAAAAATCTTTTGATCTTAAAGGTAATACATGCTCATAGTAATGTAACAGAAAGTCAGCTGGGCCAACAAATCACAATACCTAATCTTTGTTAACAGAGTTGCTTTTTTAGTATAACTTTCACAGTGCCATGATTTTGCTCATGAAGTTCCACTGTATGAGTAGCTGGGAATTTCCCCTTGTCAGAGAGAGCACAGTATTGAGAGGCTCTGCCACATCTTGATATACACCATACATGAGGATATCGTGTATCTCTTTCCTAGAGGTAACATTTCTAGAGACCAGCAGATTCAGTTATCAACCTGGATTCTTTCCTCTTTGTGAAAGGGAAAAGGAGAAGCAAAGCAATTAACTAATTCTAAGTTTTGTGGGTTTTCTTCAGCCAACTGTAAAGCTCTTCATCGATGGGAAATTTGTTGAATCCAAAAGCGACAAATGGATCGATATCCACAACCCAGTAAGTGAAGCTGCTTTGAAACCTGAATTTACAAGCCCGGAATTCTAGGACCACGGTGGAAAAGTACTGGCCTGGGTGTCTATCATAAAGTACATAGTGCTGCTTCTGTGACTAGATGTAAAATGGTAAAGGTGAAGCAGGGGCAAAGTATGGTGTGCTTCTTTCTCCCATCAGGCCACCAATGAGGTAATCAGTCGCGTCCCTCAGGCCACCAAGGCTGAAATGGATGCAGCCGTTGCTTCCTGCAAACGTGCTTTTCCTGCATGGGCAGACACTTCAGTATTAAGCCGTCAGCAGGTCATGCTCCGCTATCAACAACTTATTAAAGAAAACTTGGTAAGAAATCTGAATGGTATAGTTTGCAAACTTACTTGTCACTCCCTTAGAGACCATTTCAGCTGCTCTCCCTTGTACTGCTTCTCCTCCAGTTTTGTTTCTCCTTGTTTACCTGAGAATTAATTAAGAGGAGGAACATCCTCTCACTAATTTCTATTTATGTGTTTTCTTTCTAGAAAGAAATTGCCAAATTAATCACGCTGGAACAAGGGAAGACCCTAGCTGATGCTGAAGGAGATGTATTTCGGGGCCTTCGTAAGCTGGGCATCCCTCATGGGACTTTTGGGAAGGAAGGTGGGAGGCAAAGATCCCAGTATGGGGAGGTTGCTTCATTCTTTATGTAGATTTTGCCATCCCATGGTATCTTTTAAATACTTGTGGAAAATGGTAATACTTCTCAGGTATCTATAAGACCAATTTACTTTATTTTACTCAGGTGATCTTCCAGTGGGTATATGCCTATTGCTGTCTTTTTCCCATTCAGAGAATCTCATTTCGTACAACCTCTTCACTTAGAAGAGCAAGTCAGGCCCCTGCCCCCCTTGGGCCTGAACCGCACCTGTCCTCAGGGCTGAACAGAGCATGACAGTGCTAAGTAGTACACAGTGTGGAGAACTGGTGGCCTGACTTCTTCTTCTCTGTTCCAGAGGTGGTTGAGCATGCCTGTAGTGTGACATCTCTTATGCTGGGAGAGACCATGCCATCCATCACCAAAGACATGGACCTTTATTCCTACCGTCTGCCTCTGGGAGTGTGTGCAGGCATTGCTCCATTCAATTTTCCTGCCATGATCCCCCTTTGGATGTTTCCCATGGCCATGGTGTGTGGAAATACCTTCCTAATGAAACCATCAGAGCGAGTTCCTGGAGCAACTATGCTTCTTGCTAAGTTGCTCCAGGATTCTGGTGCCCCTGATGGAACACTGAACATCATTCATGGACAACATGAAGGTAACCCTTTGCATGTGGCTACTAAATGGCTACCCCAAAAAATCAAGGTGTTGAGTAGTGATTGGACATTTTAGGATGAGGAACCTATGGAGAAGGTATTTAC
>RJWJ010019967.1:0-29631 GCA_004363605.1 Indri indri | reverse complement strand
GGGCAACAGAGTGAGACTCTGTCTCAAAATAAAATAAAATAAAAAATAAAAAATAAATAAATAAAAGTTAAACACAGATTAAAACTGAAAATGTCATATGTCCTTTATAATATATCTGATTTATTATACCTTTTTTCTACTTTTACTATTCCTTTACATCACTTCTTTCCAAAGTAATTCTTGTCCCTTCTCCAGGGATAAGAATTCCTAGAGACCCCTAAGTTCCTCATGATGATTTTCTAAATTTTGTTTTTAGTTACAGATA
This sequence comes from Indri indri, assembly GCA_004363605.1. Lineage (NCBI taxonomy): Eukaryota > Metazoa > Chordata > Mammalia > Primates > Indriidae > Indri > Indri indri. Next base: position 29,366 of record RJWJ010019967.1, on the reverse strand, counting down.
ATCTTGGAAAAAAATTAATGTAAATATATCCTGGATCATCTGGATGACCACCATACTACACGTACGGCCATGCAATTTGCGGGCCCACACCTGCATGCATAATTACCTGTGGCAAGGTGGCAAGAGATCACCTAAAGAAGTGGTTGGCAAACTACACAAACTATACTACCATGGGCCAGATCTGACCTGCCACCTGTTTCTGCAAATAAAGCTCTACTGGAGCGAAGCCATGCCCATTTATTTATGTGTTATCTGTGGCTGCTTACATGCTACAATGGTAGACGTCAATAGTAGCAACAGAAAGCATTTGGCCTGCAAAGTCTAAAATATTTCCTATCTGGTCCTTTAAGAAAAAGTTAGCCAACCTGACCTAAAGCAACAGTAATTATATTAAATATGTATGTATGTCTGTGGCTGCAATCAGGTTAGCACATCCCCACCATCAAAATGACAACAATCATTCCACATGAGCTTGCGTTCCAGTTCCATTACTGGAAGTCTGTCCCTGGGGAAGAGCTTTAATTACTCTAAAATTTATTCTTCATTGCTAAAATGGCATAAAAATTATATATACTTCATTAACCATTCATTGGACAAATATTCATTAAGCAGCTCTTATGTGGCAGGTGCAGCTAGAGGTACTGGGAATACTGCAGTGAATAAAAGACAAAGTCCTTGCCGTCATGTAGCTTCCATTCTTGTGAGAGGATTAAATGTAGTAATTCATTTAGACAGTTCCTGGCCTGAGCTAAGCACAGATCAAATGGTAGCTGCTATTTTTGTTACTATTACAATTACTACTACACAAGCAGTTTACAAATCTAACAGGGAGAATCTCATTTGTAATTAAGGATAGATATTATTTGATTGGATGTATTTTCTCTTAAGAAAGTCTTTGGACTTTCTAAAACTAATAAAGCACAAAGTAGACACTTTAGAAATTTAATTATAACTGACAAAACGATGGTATCCTGAAATCACACAGACAATTATTACAAACTTGAATCAAGCAACACATGAAGACTGAACAGACACCTCACCAAAAGAGATATACAGATAGCAGATAAGCATCGGAAAAGATGTTCAACATCATGTCATCAGAGAATTGAAAATCAAAACAAGGAGATAACCAGTATACACCTGTTAGAATGGCCAAAATCATGAACGCTGACAACAGCCAATGCTGGTGAGGATATGAAGCAACAGGAACTCTCATTCATTGCTGCTGGGAATGCAAAATGGTAGAGCCACGTTGGAAGACAGTTTGGCAGTTTCTTTCATAACTAAACATACTCTTACCATACAATCCAGCAATCACACTCCTTGGTATTTACCCAAAGGAGGTGAAAGCTTACATCTACGCAAAACCTCCTCATAGATGTTTATAGCAGTTTTATCCATAATTGCCAAAACTTGGAAGCAACCAAGAGGAATGGGTAAACTGTGGTATATCCAGACAATGGAATATTATTCAGCACTAAAAAGAAACGAGCTATCAATCCATGAAAAGACATGAACTTTAAATGCAATTTAAATGAAAGAAGGCAATCTGAAAAGGCTACACACAGTATAGTTCCAATCACATGACATTCTGGAAAAGGCGAAACTATGGAGAGAGTTAAAAGCTCAGTGGTTATGAGGGTGGTGGTGGTAGAGTGAGCAGGCAGAACACAGAGGATTTTTAGGGCAGTGAAACTACTCAGTATGGTACTATAATGGTAGATACATGTCATTATACCCTTGCCCAAATGCATAGAATGGACAAGAGTGAACCCTGATATAAAGTGCGGACTTTCAATGACAATGTTGTATCAAGGTAAGTTCATCAACTGCAACAAACATACCACTCTGGTGGGGGATGTTGATAATGGGGAGGCTATGCAAATGTGCATGCAGGGAGTATATGCAAAAATCTGTGTACCTTCTACTCAATTTTGCTGTGAACCTAAAACTGCTCTAAAAAATAAAGTCTATTTAAAGAAAAAAAAATCCAGAAGGCTTATTAAAATACAGATTAATAGGACCCACCCCACAATTTCTGATTTAGTACATCTACAGTGGACCTGAGAACCTGCATTTGTAATAAGTTCCAGTTAGTGCTGATGCTGCTGGTCTGGGAACCACACTTTGAGAACCCCCTGGCCTAGCCCTGCTCCTATGCCCTCTTCTGCTTCCCTCATTCCCTTACAGATTTCACCTGACAGCACAACCTCAATAAATGTCCTGCATAAGAATCCCCAACTCAGGTTCTGCTTCTAAAGAACTAAACCTAAAACAGTATGATCAAAATTTTAAAAAGAAAGACATACACACACGTGTCTTCCATGCTTGTGTACAAAGAGAATCTCTGAAAGAATACGTGAGAAACTGTTTACAGAGCTGCCTTGCAGACTTAGTGAATTGGGACTAGAAAGTGGGAAGACAGCAGGTGTGGGAACACTCACTTGCCCTTTTAGACCTTCCTAATGCACCTCTCACTTGTTCTCTTACCAACTCCCTTCTGTATCTTCCCTTCATGTCCTTCTACTGTATTTCTTTTCTTTTTCTCTTTTTCCCCTCATTCTTTCATGTTTACCATCATCTAGTTTAATTACCACAACCCTACCAGATAGATATTGTGCCCATTTTAGAAATGAGGAAACAAAAGCACATCAAAGACAAAATACCTTATTCAAGACTGAAAAAGTGGCAGAGCCGAGAGATAAGCCAATTCGATCCGATTCCAAAGCCTATGCTCTTTCCACCATACAGCGCTGCTTCCATCTTAAAGCAATATAGCTCCCTGCTCACAAAGCAAATTCCTAAAATATTCCAAGTGAGTTCCGTCATGACACAATCACCTTCAGAGACTGACCTGGTTCTCAACCAGGGCAATTTTGTCACCATGGGATATCTGGTAATATCTACAGACATTTCTGATTGTCACAACTGGGAGGGTGCTATTGACATCTGCAGACAGAGGTCAGAGATGCTGCTAAACATTTTTAAATGCACACAACAGTCTCCCACAACAAAGAATTATCCAGTCCAAAATACCAATGGTGCTGAGGTTGAAAACCCTGAGAGACACTATCTAATGGAGTTTTAAATACAGTAAAAATTCAAAAGCAGCCAGTATTAAACTTAGTTTGTTCAATACGGTATTCAACAGCAAAAAAGCTGGCATCTTGAATTCTAAACTACAGTTCTCTTTAGCCTTGAAACTCACCTGTCACTCAATTTCTGTATCTCAAGTTCATCACTCGTCAAATAGACACGATGTGGATACCTTTGGGAAGCAATGTGGAATAGCAAAAAGAATGTGTTTAAGTCAATTAAGCTAAATTTCAAATGCTAGCTCCATCACTTGGGCTTTGGATAAATTACTTAACCTTTCTGAGTTTCAGACTCATCATCTGCAAAACTGCAAAACTGTGATGATCACGAGTACCTTTCTCAAAAGATTGTTGTGAGGACTCACAGGAAATACCAGAACAATTCCCAGCACATAGTAGGTGTTCCCTAAGGGTTACCAAACCAATGTTTTAAAAAGTTTGTTACTCCACAGTAGCCATAACACTGACATTATCTGTTGACTCAGCAGGTGCAGCAGACCCTGCCTTTATTCCATCACACATACTACTTTTAAGGTATAACTGACTAGTTTCCAATTGCCAGCACCTGCACTTCTTTGACTGAGGCAGACTGTGCTAAAAATCAGACCCAAGTTCTGATTGTGAAAGTAGGTAAATCACAAAGAAGACTGAATTCACAGTCCAGCCAAGATTCTCCCAACCCTCTAGGCCAGAAGTGGCTCTCTTCCTCTTGCTACAAAATGGGAGTCTCCTCTGCCCAAAAACTATGCAAAGGGCTCATCTGAGATGCATGCTTCAAAAGATGCTCACCCTCTTCAAGATCTGTCCCTATCTCCCTCACTGCATCTAGGCTAATAACTAAGGTCAAGTCTTGGCATTGCCAGAATAGGGAGGTACTGTCCTTACTTTGGATGGAAAGAACTGATTCACCAAAACAGCTGCTGGGCCTGAAGATATGTATTGGCAGGAACTAGAAGAACATACCTGGGAATGGATCTTGAGAGTGCTGAATCTGGGGGCCAAACATAAGGCTGGTAAAGAAAAGTTTATTGATATGGGGCACTCTCCCATGACTCAGGATTTAATATTCCAAAAACGACGTCTGGAGCCAGGCCTAACATGCTACTGGAATGGCTCATTTAAGCCTGAAATAAAGTTTTTAAATGACGGCTTATAGAAAATGAATTGAAGAGCTGGAACTGCATGGCAGGGTATTAAGGAGTCGAAGGGTGTCCCCCATGTCCTCTAACCTGTACACTGGACTGACAACACCTGAGGGCTTTGTTTATCTTCTAGAGCCCATTTTGTTCTCTGCATGGCAGGCCTGAAATACTACAGATCTACCACCTCCTGGAAACAATCTTAACTGATGATCAATGGAGACAGACAGTATACATAATAAATACTCCAGCTATCTTGCCCCCTTAAGGACTGTAACTCTAAGACACATGTATTACATTGGCTCCTAGAGTTTCCCAGTGGGAATAAACTTTAGGTACTCACTCTGGTAACTAGCTGGATAACAAACCCTTTACTTACTATCTTTGCCATCTTCCCTTTCCTATATTACGTCCCACTCTCCTAACTGGTTTTTTCTAGGATAACCTCCAAGAAAAAAAAAAATACTTGCATTCAAATCCTTGTCTAAGAGTCAGCTACTGGGGAACTAAGACATCAAGTCATTTCATTTCAACCAAGTTTATAATTCAGAGTACGTAAAATCCAACTTTATGGGATACACATAAACTGAGATTAATATACACTATTTCCCTATGCCTACTAATAGGTGACTCCATGCCAGTGTTTTTGTATACTAATACCTGCATCTTTGTAATTATGTTTTTAACAGTTCCATACCCAAAAGAACCTATCTAATCCCACAAGCACAGCTGATTATATGCCCTTGCCATTCTGGTATAACCCTGAAGATCAATACTTCCATGAATGTGAGCACATCTTTCTACTTCCTTCCACTTGGACTCTTGGCACTCTGCCTTTCCTTAGCCACATAATCTAGAGATAACCAATATCATTTCCTTCACATACTAACTCTAATTTCAAGCCCTGCCATTTCCTTCCTCATAATCACTCTCATATCCACCCCTTTTTCCCATTTCGACTGCCAAAATCTTTGTCCACATTAATGCACAAATAAAATCCTATGACCTTGTGATCTCAGGACTCCCCTCCCCCTTCCTCCTGCAGTTCATTCTGTGGACATGCAGAGAAATACACTAGGTATATTTATTCAAACAAATCTGATCTTCAGTGGATCCCAATCACCCTACTCAGGAGCTTCATTTCACCCAACTTAAAGAACCAGGGCATAGCTTTAGTCTATAAAGTATAAAGAAGACCAGAGTCCTAGCTTTAAGAATGTAAGCAAAGTTTCTTAAATCTAAAAGGGGTTGAAACTGGAAGTTCCTAGAAGAGGCTGTTTAATGTCCTAAGCCCAAAGCCAAACTGAATGAATGAGTTTGGAAAAGCACAATCCATGAAATAAAAAATTGGTATGTTGGATTTTATCAAAATTAACTGTTCTGCAAAAGATACTATTAAGAGAATAATAAGACAGGCCACAGAGTGAAAGAAAGTATTTTCAACACACATAATTGATGAATATGTGTTTTGTATACAAATTATATAAAGAACTCATAAAACTCAATAACAAGAAAACAGCCCAATCAGCAATGATCAAAAGATCTGAACAGACACCTCACCAAAGAAAATATACAGATGGTAAATAAGCATATGAAAAGACATTCAACATCATTTGTTATTAGGAAATAACAAATTAAAACAACAAAGAGATATCGCTACATACGTATTAGAATGGTTAAAATCCAAAAAACTGGCAATATAAAATGCTGACAAGAATGCAGAGCAACAAGAACTCACTCATTGCTGGTGAGAATGCACAAACAGTCATGTTAGAAGACACCTGGCAGTTTCTTATAATGTGAATCATAGTCTTACCATATGATCCAACAATTACACTGCTAGATATTTACCCAATTGAGTTGAAATTTTATGTCCACACAAAACCTGCACCCAAATGTTTATACCAGATTTATTCTAATTGTCAAAAGCTGGAAGCAACAAAAACATCCTTCAATAGGCGAATGTACAAATAAACTACAGTGCTTCCATAAATGGAATATTGTCCAGCAATAAAGAGAATGAAGTATCAAGCTATGAAAAGACATAGAAGAAGCTTAAATGTACATTGATAAGTGAAAAAAGCCAGTCTGAAAAGTCTACATACTATATGATTCCAATTTTATCACCTTCTACAGAAAACTATAAAGACAGCAAAATGATCAGTGGTTGCCAGAGGTTTGGGGGAGGTGGAGGAGAATTGAGTAGGTGAAGCACAGGGAAATTTTTAGGGAGTAAAACTATTCTGTATGATTCTGTAGTGGTAGATTATGCATTTGTCAATGCTGATAGAACTTGACAACACAAAAAGTGAACTTTTATGAATGCAAACTTTGTAAAAATCAGAGGATCCCAGAATGAATTGTGGAATGTGACAAAACAATCCAACTACATTACAAGTGTATGAAACAACCTCAATGAAGGGGGTGGGAGAAACGGTAGTGACAAGGATGTGGAAGGACTGAGCAACATCAACCAACTGAATATAACTGATACTGTAGAATGCCCCCCTGCCAACAACAACAAATGTGCATTCTTTTCAAGTGCACATGAAACATGCACCAAGAAAGACCATATCTTGGACTATAAAACAAACATTAACAAAATCAAAAGAATTAAAATTATGCAAACTATGTTATCTGACCACATTGGATTGAAACAAGAATTCACTAAGAGAAAGAGACAAATCAATGAAACCAAAAGCTGGTTCTTTAAAAATAAAACTGGTAAGATGGACAAAGAAAAAAAATAGAGAAAGTACAAATTACCAAAATAACTAATGAAAGAGCGGAGGACATTAGTACAGAACCCATGAATATTAAAAGAAATACTATGGAAATACTATGAACAATTCTATTCTATGTATATAAATATGATAACTTAGATAAAACTGACCAATTCCTCAAAAACTACAAATTACCAAAACTCTATGAGCTGGAATATTTTTTTCCACAAGCTAAAATAGATAACCAAAACAACAAGAAATTGAATTTGTAGTTTAGAAAAAAAAAAAAACCTTCTGTAAAAAAATTCGCAGGCCCAATGCTACAAGATCTCTTCTAGAAAACAAGGGACAAGGAAACCAGCATTACCCAGGTTCCAAAACCCAACAGAGGTAATACAAAAAAAGAAATCTACCAACCAATGTTCATGAACATAGGTGTAAAAGTCCTCAACAAAATGTTAGCAAATCAAATCCATGAATGTATTAAAAGTTACTACAAAGCCACAGCAATAAAGACAGTATAGTAATGGCACAAGGATAGCAATATGAATCAATGGAACAGATGGAGAGTCCAGAAACACATCCTTGTGCTATGGTCAACTGATTTTTCAATAGTGGTGCCAATTCAATACAGAAAGTACAGTCTTTTCAACAAGTGGTGCCAGAATCAAATTGTGGTATATTCATACAAATTATGGTATACACATGCAATGGAATATTATTCACCCATAAAAAGGAATAAAGTACTGATGCATGCTACAACATGGATGAACCCTGAAAACATTATGTTAAATGAAAGAAGCCAGTCACAAAAGGCCACATATTATATGATTCCAATTCTATGAAATGTCCAGAACAGGCAAATCCATAGCAACAGAAAATTAATCATTGGTTTCCAGGGCTTGGGGAAGAAGGAGAATAGGGAGTGACTGCTAATAAGTACAGGGTTTCTTTTTGGGAGTGATGAAAATGTTCTGCAATTAATAATAACAACAGTTGCACAACTCTATTAATGTACCAAAAACCACTGAATTGTAGGGTGAATTATTTGGTAGGTGAATTATATCTCAAACAGAAAAAGGTTAACTTATTATATATAACCCTTTGGGAATTGTGTTCTCCAAATATTACATTGCTAAGATTCATCCTATTGTTGCATGTTATTGTTCATTCATTTTGACTGCTGTGCAATTCCAAAAACTACATTTTAATTTACTCTCCTGCTGATGGAAATCTAGGTTGTTTCTAGGTTTTTTCCTATTGCAAATAGCATTGCTATAGTGTTGTACCTGTCTCTTGCTGCATAAGGGTGAGAGTTTATCATGCATGTATACCTAAAAAAGGAATTGCCAAACTGTTTTTTAAAGTGCACCAAATCAGGTGTGGCTGGCACACATTTGTAATCCTAGCACTGTGGGAGCCTGAGGCAGGAGGATTGCTTTAGGCCAGGAGTTCAAGACCAGCCTGGGCAACACAGTGAAACCCCATCTCTACACAAAAAAAATTAAAAAATTAGCCAGGGGTCCTGGTACACACCTGTACTCCCAGCTACTCGGGAGGCTGAGGCAGGAGGATCGCTTGAGCCCAAGAGTTTGAGGTTGCAGTGAGCCATGATCACACCACTGCTCTCTAGCCTGGGTAATAAAGTAAGAGCCTGTCTTAAAAAAAAAAAAAAAAAACTTGGACAAACCGACAAGAAAATTTGACAAAAGATGTGAATAGGCAATTCATGGAAAAACCAGCAGAAAGCAGAAATGGAAAACAAATATACATAAAGTTGTACGTAACAATTCAAGACTAAACTATAATATCTAAGGATTGACAGCTGTGTATAAAAACCGTAAAGAAATTCAAGGAAGTGGTTACCATACGAATCAGGGCAGTGGTTATTCTGAGAGGGAAGGAAGGGACTATGGCTGGGATGGGATATATGGAGGGGCCTTAGGGAGGGCTGGCAAAATTCTATCTCTTCACCTGGGTGGTGATTACAGAGTGTTTCCTGTATGATAATTCACTAAGCTATAATTTTTTAGTATCTGTTTTATTCTGTAATATAAAGTTTACAAAATATAATAATTTATCCATCACATCCATCAAATAAGAAAAAAAATTAACTCTGAAAATATCATTTATATTGGTGAAAATATGAACCAACATGAATTCTCACATACTTCTGGTGAAAAGCAGAAACAAATATAACCACTTTGAACACAGAAGGCAGTATCTAGTAAAGTTAAAAATGTACGTACTGGGTTACCCAGAAGTACCCCTTCTACAACCATGTCCTAAAGAGACATATACAAGGATGCTTACAACAATATTGCTCGTAAACACAAAATCAGAAATCAATAAAGGAATAGCAAAACTGTAGTACAGTCAATCACACAATAGAATACAACAGAGCTACATTTATTGAGATGCATCAATTTCACAATGTTAAGTGAAAAAAATTGCAAGAGAATACATGCAAAATTATACCATTTATATAAAGCTCAAAAACATACACATTAATAGAAACAGGACCAGGACAATGGTGAGGCAAGTGGGGTACCTGGGGTGCAAAATTTAAGGAAGCATCACTCTTGGGGCCATGCAAGCCCAAGAGTGAGGGTGCCCTTATATTGGGGTCCCAGATGCCTCCTATTCTCACCCTAGCCCTGGCCCTAAAGGTATTGCTTATGAATTCATACATATATAGCAACAGTATAAAGATGTACAAGAGAATGATAATCACCAAATTCAAAAAAGTGAATACCTCTAGAGATGGAAGCAGAATCACATGACTGCAGAGGGATACCAACTCTCTAGCTGTTTTATTTCTTAGGCTGGGTTCTAGGTACAACATATTAATATTATTCTTTATGCTTTATATGTCCTATTTCATTATAGAATTTTAGGTCATTTACTTTGAATATATTCTCTGGTAAATCTTTTCCTGAGTGGGTTGGGGGGGGGGGGTGGGAAGCAGTTCTCCATAAATTTATTACTGAAACAGAGTATACCAAATACCGTAAGTTCTGTACTTCTTATCCAAATATACATGAACTCTCGCAAACTCTATAATTTGGTATAATAGTCATCATATCAAATCTTCAGCAATGTCTTCTATCAGTATCCCAACAATATCTGCTAACAAAGGATGCATTTTAGTTTGACACCAAACTAAAATTATTAATTTGTCTATATATTATGTCAGCCACCTTTACCAAATAGAAAGAATAAAAGTTTATGGCTTTTTGTCTTTTACCTAAAGGGAAAAACCTCAAAAGTAACTTCTAAAAGTTTATCATTAAGCTTAATAAAATTGTTAGGTACTAGATTAATTGGAAAATGACTTTAACCATCACTAAAAAAGGTCGGTAAATTTGTCTTCATATTCTGAATGCTTACTTTTTAAATATCTCAATTGATACCATTAGCCCGTAACATCATTAGCAAATAACTTAAAACATAATATACTCAACTGTGTATATAAATTCATATTTCAAATATTATTAATTCTAAGTGATTTTTTAATTACTGATTCATCAATCTGATTAAATCATTGTTTTTATATTTTATGTTTGACTGACATCAAGCTCATACTATAAACAGAAGTATCCACTCTGTTTTTTCTTGCTGTTCATGTGTGTCTGCATTAATACTTCAGTCTTCAGTTGACTCTGAAAGTTCAACCTGCAGTTTCCTTGCAAGGATCTTTTTAAGCCATTTACCTATTTAGTAACATTCATTTCATTCACATTTCTTGTGTAAGTTCACCATCTCCCTGCAAAGCCCTTGTCAGTTTTTCTCTGGATGTCCATTTAAATAATTAAGAGTCAGTGAAGGCTGAGATTGTCACTAATAAGTATTAAATACTTAGCTATTATTATCCAAACTTTATTGAAAGAGAACTAACTTCCTTGATTATTTCAGGAAAATTCTCAAATATCTTTCCTCTAACACTTCTTCTTTTCTTCTCTTTCAGATTAAAAAAAAAATACCAAGGAAATAAATGTTTGTAAAACCTTAGAGATTTGCTTTTTACAAATCAAGAGGGTTCTCTAAGTTCCAGTAAAAATAATTCAATAACTGTACTCCACTACAACAAAGAGCTCTGAGTAGCTAAATATAACCTCGGTAACCATTTGATGGTAACCATTAAATAAATCATGCAAAGCATTTAGCACAATCCTTGACATCAAATATGTGCCTAATAAATGTTAGCTATTATTACTGATATTATTAGGTACTATTTGATTATAGTACACTATCATAGAGCACTATCTGAATATAGTGAAGTTGTGTTACGAGGATGTTTAGCCCAAATCTGATTATTACAGCATTTCAGTCCTGTTTTAAGTTATGTACTATGTTGTTAATACATTAAAATTCAAGATCAAAATGTGTTTTCTTTAAAGGCTGTGTTTTTGTTGTTAAAAATAAATTAATAAGTAAATAACATACAATATGTCTGTTTCTCTCAGTTACCTACAACTCAGAAAGATCTGTCCTACTCTTAACATATTAAAGAGAAAAAAAGATGATAATTTCAAAGCAAAAAAAAAAAAAAAAGCCCTCAATAAAATTCAATATCCAACAAAATACTGACCAAGAACAGAAGAAAACTGCCTTAAATTTACTGAAGACATCCTCCCAAAACCATCTGTAAGCATATCTAATAGGGAAACACTGGAAACATTCCCACTCAGGAAAAAGATTAAAATGCCCATTATCATCACTGCTTTCTTGTCCTGGAGGGCCTATGCAATGCAATAACAGAGAAAAAAATTAGTTGAATAAAGGAGAAGGAAGCCTGGTCAATTAAGTCTTCTAGTCAAAGAAGCCCAGTAAGTACACACTTTGATACATCCTCTCTGCTCCAAATACACAGTAATCATTAAAATATCTTTTAAAATAATTTTTAAAAACCCATAAAAGATAGAAGTCTCAAAAACAAATGGATAAACCTCCATTTGGTTCAGAAACAGAACAGATACACAAAGTTGGAGCACGACTGAAGCTACAGACTTGCTTGGATTCTGAGTCCAGACCAGGTGTATACCTCCTGCTGGGCAATAATGACGCAGAACAAAGGAGAATGGAGAAACCGGAGACAGCTGAGCCAGACTCCCTGCAGAAGGCCAGGGATGATGCTGGAGCTGAAAGGGAGCTGAAAAACACTGCTGCCAATCTCTGCCTAGAACTTCAGTTTATATAATGCTCTGGGCTTAGAAAAGTGGAATGATACAAACACAGCCTCAAGACCAGGAACTGAATCAAGACACACACTCTGTGAGAGCACCTAAAATAAAATAGCCCAATTACCTCAAAGGGCAGGACCCCTGACCCACTATTATTATATCTGATTCCAGACTGGAGTCCAGTAGGTCAGGTGAAGCACCTGAAATACCACCACACAGAGAAGGGTGAACATAGAGATAAGAAAACAAAATCAAAAGCACACACACTCAAAATGAGTCTGTAATTCAAAACTTCAAAACACATAAAGAGATATAATGCTAAGAAAGGCAGCCAACAAAAGAAACAATTGAATATGAATTCATTCCAGAAAAGTCTGATGACGATTTATTTTTTAAGTACATTTAGGGTGCTTAGACATAAATTTTAAAAACTGTTGGAAATGTAAAATGGTACAGTCACTTTGGAAGACAGTTTAGCAGTTTCCTACAAAGCTAAACATGTTTTTACCATATGATCCAGCAATTGCTCTCCCGGATACTTTCCCAAGTGAGTGAAAAACTTATATCCACACAAAAACCTGCACATGGATGTTTATAGCAGTTTTATTTATAATTGTCAAAACTTGGAAGCAATGAAGATGTCTTTCAGTAGGTGAATGAAGAAACAAACTGTGGTACTTCCATGCAATGGAATATTATTCAACACTAAAAAGAAATGAGCTATCAAGCCACAAAAAGATATGAAGGAACCTTAAATGCATATTGCTAAGTAGAAGAAGCCAGTCTGAGAAGGCTACATACTGTATGATTCCAATTATGTAACATTCTGGAAAAGGAAAAACTATAGACAGTGAAATCATCAGTGCTTGCCATGCTTAGGGTGAGGGAGAGAAGAATGAATAGGTGGAACACAGAGGATTTTTAGGGCAGTGAAATTACTCTGAATGATACTGTAATGACATTACATATAATGGGATTAATGATACATGACCTTATGCATTTGCCAAAATCCACAGAACTGTAACAGAACTGTATAATACAAAGAGTGAACCCTAATATAAATTATGGACTTTAGTTTATAATAATGTATCAATATTGATTCATCAATTGTAACAAACGTACCACACTAATTCAAGATGTTAATAATAGGGGAACCTGCATGGAAAAGAGAGAGTATATGGGAACTCTATATTATCCAGCCATTTTGGTCAAAGTTGTATTCATCTACTTTTACTGAGTTATGTATATTGTTTTAAAAAATATATCATTGGCAATTCCACTTCTGGGTATATACACAAAAGAACTGAAAGCAGAGGCTTAAAGAAATATATGAACCAATGTTCACAGCAGCATTATTCACAATATCCAAAATGTAGAAACAATCCAAATGTCCCTAAATGAATGACTGAATAAACAAAATATAGTACATACATACAATGTAATATTATTTGGTCTTAAAAAGGAAATTTTGACACTTACTACACTATGGATGAAACTTGAAGACATTATGCTAAGTGAAATAAGCCAAACACGAAAGGACAAATATTGTATGCTTCCACTCATATGAAGTACCTAGAGTAATCAAATTCATAGAGACGGAAAGCAGAGTGGTGGTTGCCAGGTGCTGAGGGTAGAGGAGAATGGGGAATTAGTGTTTAGCCAGTACGAAGTTTCAGTTGGGGAAGAGGAAGGTTCTGGAGATGGACAGTGGTGATGGATGCACAACAATGTTAACGTGCTTAATGCCACTGACCTGTACACTTAAAAATGGCTAAAATGATAAATTTTATGTTACGTACATTTTACAATAAAAAAATTATGAAAAAAGTGCTAAAATACTGGTTATCCAAATAGCAAAAAATTATCACTTCATTATACCATGTACAGAAATAAATTCCACATAAAAAGCAAAACTTTTAGAAGAAAATACAGAAATGTATAATTCATACCCCAAAGTAGAGAAAATTTTCTCAAACCAGACACGCACACCACAAAAGACAAGTCATGTAAGGGAAATTTTTCATAAATATGACATTAAAACTTAAAATTTATATACAACCAAAGACATTGGTAACAAAGAGAAAGGAAAAGCCTCAGACTTGCAGGAGGCATATGCAACACACATGTCCATCAAAGAACTGCTATACAAAGTAACTCACTCAACTGTTCCTCAGTGAGTGAAAGGATACACAAATGGCGATTTAAGTCTACAACTGAATAGCTCAGCAGTTAAAAATAAATGGACCAGATCCACAAGTAGCAACACGGTTAAAGCTCCATCGATTATAACTTAAAATGTACACCTCTTTGACCCAGCAATTTTGTTTTTCATTCACTGTAGCAATGGCCATTTATGAGGAGAGGATTAAATAAATTACTATATAGTCCAATACATACTACATAAGAGACTTTACAGTAGCTAAGAAGACTTGGGTAGATCCTTATGTTCCAAAATGGAAACATCTCAAAAACATTTGTTAGGGAAAAAAGTTGCAGAACAATATGTACAGTATGAAGTCATTAATGTGGGGAGGAGGGTCTGCCTTTTTCCTGTATTACCTATATAAATATGACAATGCGTAGAGAAAGGTCTGGAAGGATCACAGCAAACTGATAATCAGTTCTGTGGGGAAAGGAGTCTGTCAAGGGGGCTTTTACTCTGTACTGTTTGAGTATTTTATAAGCAAGTGTGCATTCTGAGCCACTTGCAGAGTTGCAGCACACAGCCACTCCAGGAGCTGCCACGCACAGGGACTCTAACGTGAATGGCACCGCCTAAAGCTGGGCAGTATACAGCCTACACAACTGGAGCCACGGCTCGAATGCTTGTGTAATTAGAAATAAATAAAAGGAGGAAGAAATAGGAGATTAACTGCAAATCAGCATAAGGGAACTTTCTGAAGTGATGGAAAGTTCCATATCTTGACTGTAACAGTGGTTGGTTACAAAGTATACAGTAGTCCCCCCTTATCCACGGTTTTGCTTTCATGGTTTGGTTACCCAGAGCCAACCATGGCCCCCAAAATATTAAATGGAAAATTCCAGAAATAAACAATTCTTAAGTTTTAAATTATGCACCCACCATTCTTAATAGTGTGATGGAATCTTACACAGTCCCACTCTATCCCACCTGGCATGTGAATCATCCCTTTGTCCATCGCATCTACACTGTATAAGCTATTCATTTAGTAGCCATCTAGGTTATCAGATCTACTGTGGTATCACAGTGCCTGTGTTCAAGTAACCCTTATTTTACTTATTAATAAACCCAAAGTGCAAGAGTAGTGAGGCTGGCAATTGGGGTATGCCAAAGAGAAGTTAATCTCTTATTGTGCCTAATATATAAATTAAATTTTATCATAGGCATGAATGTATAAGAAAAACATAGTGTATATACATGGTTTCTTTATTAACAGCAGTTTCAGGCATCCACTGGGGGTCTTTAAACATATCCCTAAGGATGAGAGGGAGACTATACATTCTTCAAAACTCATCCAACTGTACACAGGAAATCTGTGAATTTTATCATATGTAAAGTACACAGCAATAAAGTTGATTTTAAAATAAATATAAATATATAAACATCATTGAGAAAGCATGAAACAAGGTGCCCAAAATTGCAGAACCTAAGTACCCCAAAACAAGAACTAGCAGATACCCACTGGTTGCACCCTCCAGTCCTAAAACAAAAAAGAAATTAATTTACTTTTTCAAGGCTTTCTATACAATGCCAAATTTAGGTGAATATTACCTTTATTTTTCGTATGAGGAAACTTAAGGCCCTGAGAGATTAATATTAAAGACATAAATGGTAAGTTGAAATTCTATTGGTTCAAAGTCTAATTTTCTAACTATAAGTAGAAATTTTGTCTCTCATGTATAGTGGACACCCAAAAACTCTGCCAGCATTACCTTGACTGCACAACCCCCTTCAAAGGCAATTCCACTTATGTATACCCTCAGAGAACTCATAAAAGGTCAAGTTTTAATTTGGCAGACAAAGTAACCCAACAGGCACTGCAACCCAGGGAACCGAAACAGCAGCCTGGAGCTCAAGAGTTCAGAAACCCAACCAAGACAGAGGACAGGTAGAAATCCAGACCTTACAGAAGAGCAGAGACACAAACATTCTCTTACCACAGATCTAAGATACAAGAAGAAGGACAAGAATGAAAAAGTATTCTCTAGAAAAAAATACTCTCCTTCCTCCTCAAATGATAGAAAAAGCCAATGAGAGAAGGAACAGAAAGGGATGATCTCAAGCAAAAGTCCAAGTAGCAAGCTCCTGACAGCCAACATGCAAGAAACATGTCAAAGTGTTAGCGTGGCCACAAGAAATCAGGATTTCACCACCTTACCCATTGCATTAACATGCCCAGACCTAAGAACCTGGGTTACTTCACATGGCAAAAAAAGAAAGGAGAACTTGAGGAACAGGGCAAGGCCATCAACCATCCCTAACGCTAGAGTGATTGACACCAATCCGTGTAAAATGTAGCAAAACCTTGCTTCGTTCATTCATTCATGCAATAGACATTTATGGCTCAACTGTTGTGAGCCAGGCAACATTCTGAGGATTTAACAGTGTCTAGTCATGGAGCTTAATTCTAGTCGGGAAGGAAGGAAACTTCCTTTCTCTTTCCAAGTGTCTTTTTCCCCTTTCCCCCTTTAAATGTTACACAGAAGAGCCTTCAAAACTCTCCCAAATTTCTCCCACAAGCTTCTTTGACCTTCCTACTTTATCCCCGAAACCAAGCAATTTATGGTTCCAATTTCCCAATACTGACAAAAGACAAAAGGGACCTAAAGTGAATAGGGCACAGGACAGAAAATAGAACGCTCGCTTGTATTTTATACGCATACCTCGACAGTCAAATTGTCAGCACCTCAGTAGCAGATTGTGTTTGCGTTTCATACTATTTCGTGGCCCCAGTGCTGACAACGGCTCTCTGCCCATGGGAGCTAATCGATACACGTTTGCTAAGAATGCTGGAAGATCTTCCTAATCCTAAGGCCTGGCACAGGAATTTAACAGCAAGCATTCGTTAGCTGCATCCTCCCTCCTGTCAGGACACTTTCCTTTCACGGGTGACCTCGGTGGACAAGTTCGTTATTGGCCGTCTCAGAAAACAGTGTTTTGGGGTGATCTGAAATAAATTCCCTTCCCTCTGCCAGGGCCTGCCTGCCTCACCTGCCCTCTGCCAGGACCTGCCTCGTTCGCCCCTTCAGCACCTAACGCAGCGCCTCCTCCCAGCGAGCGGACTCCGGCAGCATCAGCCCGGCGCCCGCAGCCCGGCGCCCGCAACCCGGCTCCGCGCCCTGAGCCCACGGCGCGCTCGGGACCCCGGCGACCCCACTCCCCCTCAGTCCGGGCTCGCGGCATCCCCTCAGCTCCCCGACCCGGGCCAAGCGCGGCGCCGTTCCTCGCCTCAGCCCCGCGCGGTGCAGCGGCCCCGGCCCCCTGCGCGCCGGCCCCGCCTCCCCCGACCCCGCAGGCTCCCGCGGTCCCGGCGCAGCGCGGGCTCCCTCCCCGCTCCTCGAGGACGTGAGGCTGCAGCCCGGTCCACTCTCTCGCAGCCCCCCGCGGCCGCCGCGGATCCCCACCTTGCTCACTTCCCGCCTGAGCTGGGGGCGTCGGTAAGGTCTCCGGCGGCCGCAGTCTCCTCCGCCCGTTCCGGCCCGGCCCCCTTGCTGAGGCGGCGGCGGCGCCCACTAAGGCCTGGAGCCGCCCCCGCGGCGAACGTTCCCGGCTCCCGGCTCGCGCCGCTTCCCCGCCCGGCACGCGCAGCGAGCCCGCCCCCGGCGCGAGGGCGCGAGGGCGGAGAGCGGACGCGCGGACGCGCCGCCAGCGAGGGCGCGCGGCCGGGGGCGGGGCTTCCGCCGCGCCGAGGAGGGGGCGGGGACACGGGCCGAGTCCCCCTGAGCCCCTCCCTGCAGACGCGCGGGACCCGCCCCCGCCACCCCCCGGCCCGCGGGGTTCCGGGCGGGCAGGAAACTCGTCCGTTCAGGCCTTGTCACCTCGGTCGGCTGCGGGGCGCGTCTCAACTCCACAGGTACCTGCCCGCCAGCTAGATGCTCCCCGACGTGACTACGAGGTAAAGAATGCAAAGAACCGCCCCCGTGAATCATTCATCCGCGCCTCGAGCCTAAGAGCCTGCCCTGAGTGACTTTCCAAGTGAACTCAACTCCAGAAGCTCACTGAACAGTGGCCGTGTGCCTAGCGCCGTGGCAGGAGTCGTGTGCGTGCACGGTCACGGTCACGGCCCTGGGCTCAAGGAGCGCATAGCTCGGCGGGGAGACAGCCGTGTAAACAACGAGGGCCGGTGGCCCGCGCGAAGCCGAGCCACGGTAAGATGCTGCGCGAGGGCACAGGAGCAGGAGATTACTTCCGCTGGGAAGACGCGGAGGGGTTCCTGGAAGAGGTGGCATTTGTGTTCAGCCTTCAAGGAAGAAAAAGAAGTCCTGAGAGAAAAAGGGAGAGCAGAAGCCTAGGAAACAGCTGAGGCAAAGGAGCGCGGGGAGTGGGGGCCAGGCTTAGCATCTCAGCACCAGCTTTTTGTTTTTCAATATTATCCACGTTTTATAGAATCCTTTCCAAACTACGTGAAATATAGGAGATGGTGCCAAGTTAGGAACAGCTAAGTCTTTTTTTAATGGCCCAAATGATCATTTTTCTCAACGTTATTTAAGGCTCAAAACAACAACGCCCGTTAAGGGCTATTGATAAGTGAGTGGTGAGTGAAGGCTGTAAGCTCCCAAGCTAAGTGACCCTGGGCCAATATGCTTTGAGTCTGATTTTTACTGCTTTTTTGGCACCTTTTGGTAAGATCGTGCCACCTCCTACTGCTGTCTGCTTGCCTGCCTGCCTTTAGAACATCTTCCTCCTCCTCTCATCTTCCTATTTTTAAACTGCTATGGTTAAGGAAATGCTGATAACCAAGTTTGTTAAATGAGAGTAAATAGGTTCCTCAGAAAAAGGCATCACCTTCCAACATGAATTGTGCAAGTATTTTTGCATGTTCGAGGAGAACTTTCCCCTTGTCTCCAGGGTCTTGGCTATGTTCTGAACATGTTAAGATATGCAGAATACCTGTAAGAGACATCTAGTTTATTCATCTACCATTATTGAGCACCCACTATGTAGGAGACATTGAAAGGGTAAAACACTGAGTCTGTCCTTTGGAGAAAAGATGTGTAAATAATGTAAAATAAATATGTAAATATTTCTTAATATGTTTGCCCTATTGATTGAAACCAAGGGAATTTCAATATATGGCCCAGACTCCTGTGAGCTATTCTGGGGATTAACTGCTTTAAGTACACTGGTATTGGCATCTCTCCATCTCTGTTCTGTATTCAACTCCCACAGCTTCAGAAAACTTTTCAAACATCTTTCAATCATTCTCCCCCCTCACTCCAAAGTTATTAACTTCTCTTACCTTCGTATCTTTTTCCTTCATCATCTACACATGCTCAAACTTTGCCTGTCTTAAAGAAAAAGAAACCCTTTCTCTGTCCCTCCAGCTTCTGCTTCAGTAACTGCTCCCTCTCTGTATTTTCCTTCGCAAATGTCTTGAAAATAGTCTACACTCATCTCTCCCTCCTCAGCAGCTTCTCACTCCTCAAACCGTGGCTACATAGCTTCTGTCCCCAGCACAGCACTCTGCTGCTCTCAGCCACGAATATCTTGTTTGATCCTAAATGCCACAGGCCGTGTTTGAGTCCTCATGTTACTAGAACGTTCAGTGGCATTTGACAACACAGAGCACTTTTGACTCTTTTTGAAATTCCCCTGGCTTCTTGATGTTACCCGCCTCTTAACCCCTGTGACCACGCCTCAGTCTTCAGGATTCTGTCCTCAGCTCACGTCTCAGTCACACATTCTCCGTGGGTCATTTCAATCACTCCTTGTCTTCGCTTGCCATGTACATCAACAACTCCCAAGGCCATCGTTTCTAGCTCAGACCGCTCTCCCGGGTTCCATTTTCACAAAAGCCTACCAGACTTCTCTACTGGGGTCCTAGAGACACCTCAAGCTCTACATGAGTGAACTTTTTATCCCTACTGTCCACCTAGTTGCCCAATTCAGAAGCCTAGGGGCCATCCTTGTTTCCTTCTCCTTTCCCCCACCTCACAGCCAACAACCACTAAGTCCCATTGATTCTACCTCAAAACTAATTGTAGAATGTTCCGCTCTTAGCCCCTCTCACCTACGCTAATGCCACAGCCTTTTATGTGGTCTCCCTTCTGCAGTCTGATCACTTCTGATCTATCTTCCAAACTACAGGTAAGAGAAAACTTTCAAAAACTTACTACCCCTGGTGTCACTGCTTAACACTTCCCTTAATCTACCCCTGGCCTATCTCTCCATTCCATCTCCTGCTGCCTCCTACACACAAACCATCCAAAGTCCTGGAATGTTTTGACTTCCCCTTGTCTCCATACCTCTGTGTTTCTCTCTTTGTTTGGAATGTCGTTTGAATACAGCAGAGAATGTCCAGCATACATGTAGCTAAAGTTCCACATGTTGAAGCTGTAATCCAAGAAACTTTCTGGAAATAAGAAAATGTAAACCTATATAATGGAAGGGTCCAAATGTACCTGGGGAAATTGCCAGAGAATAATCAACTCTGAGAGCTATACTATTAAAACTATTAGACAAAAATAATAATAATCTTCAAAATCTCTAGGCACAAAATTCAAATTATTTAAAAGGGTAAGACCCTATAATCCCAGCACTTTGAGAGACCAAAGAGGATCACTTGAGCCCAGGAGTTTGAGACCAGCCTGGGCAATACAGCAAGACCCCATCTATACAAGAAATAAAAATAAATAAAAGGGTAAGAAAATTGGGCTTCAGTACATTAAAGATGGCTGCAAACTTTTTATCACTGCTTTTGATCCAGGCTGGCCTTACTGAATTGCTTGAACAATAGAATATGTAATGTCCTGGGATTTTCAAGACTAGGTCATAAGAAATCTTGAAGCATGCACCTGGGTCTTTGGGAACACTTGCTCTCAAAGTTCTGAGCTGCTATGTAAAATATCTAACTCCCTGTGGAAAGGTCCTGAGACTCCATGGAGAGGGACAGTACCTAGCCGATCCTAGCTGATGTGAGTGAAGTCATCATGAATGTTCTACATTAGTCTAGACATTAGCTGAACACCACTCAGTGACCTCAGTTGAAGCCATGTGGAACAGAAGAACCATCCAGCCAAGCTCTGCCCAAATTCTTCACCCCAGAGATTATGAGATTATAATCAAAATGGTTATTATGTGAAGCCATTCTTGTTATAGGGTAGGTAGTTTATTATGGAGTCTGGTAACCAAGATATTTGGCATTAGACTTCTCAAGAGCAACATACAAAGCAAGGCAATAGTGATACAGCATTTTCGGTGTTTTCTAGAAACTCAAGGAAAGAAGATGCCAGCTAAGGATTTTATATCCATCCATCTGTGCTGTTTTTCAAGCATCAAGGCTATTAAAAAAAAAAAAACTTATGAAATGCAAGAACTCCAGGGATACTATACATATAAGCCCATGTAAGTATGTACTAGAGCAAGGGTCAGCAAATTTTTCTAAAGCATCACATAGTAAATATTTTAGATTTGGTGGCCTAACTATCCCACCCTGCTATTGTAGCACAAAAGCAACCATGGATGATATGGTTCCAATAAAATCATGTATAAGGAAACAGGCATCAGGCCAGATTTGGCCCATGGGCTATAGTTTGCCACCACTATGCTAGAAGAAAAGAAATAGAGAAATTACTAAGGAAATACCTAATAAAAAAGCACAAGGGCCATATGATTTAGGAAAATGGTATAGAATGACCAAATGGGGTTTACATATTAGTCCGCCAGGGCTACCATAACAGAGTACACAGACTGATGTACAGGCTTAAAGAACAGAAATTTGTTTCCTCACTGTTCTGGAAGCTGTAAGTCCAAGACCAAGGTGTTGGCAGGGCTGGTTGTTCTGAGTTCTGTCTCTGGTTTACAGAGTGCCAACTTCTCCCTGTGTCTTCACAGCGTCTTCTCTCTCTTCCGTATATGTCTGTTCCATAATCTCCTCTTCTTGTAAGCATACCAGTCATATTGGACTAGGGCCCACCTCTAATTACCTCGCTTTAACTTAATTACCTCTTTAAGACCTTATCTCCAAATACAGTCAATTCTGAGGTAGCAGGGATTAGGACTTCAACACCCTAAATGTAAAACCTAAAACTGTAGAACTCTTAGAAGAAAACATAGGTGCAAATATTTATTACCTTGAGTCTCACATAGCCTTCTTAGATACAACACCAAAAACACAAATGACAAAGGAATCAATAAGTAAATTGAACTTTATCAAAATTTAAAGCTTTTATGCATCAAAGGACACCATCAAGAAAGTACAAAGACAGCCTACAGAATGGGCACAAATGTTTCCAAATAATATTTATAATAAGGGACTTATATACAGAATATATAAAGAATAATTACTGCATGATTTTAAAACAAATAACCCAATTAAAAAATGGGCAAAGTATTTGATCAGACATTTCTCCAAAGAATATATAACATTGGCCAATAAACATGCATAAAGATGCTCAACTTGATTAACTATCAGGGATATGCAAATCAAAAACACGATGAGATACCACTTCACCCCTACCAGATGGCTATAATTGAAACCACGCACAATGACAAGTATTGGTGAGGATGTGGAGAAATTGGAATGTTCATACATTGTTGGTGGGAATATAAAGTGGCACAGCTGCTATAAAAAAAACAGTTTGGCAGTTCCTCAAGATGTTAAACATGGAATTATTGTATGACCCAGCAATTCCACTTCTAGTTATATATTCAAGAGAATTAAAAACACACACCCACCAAAAAAACTATACACAAATGTTCATGCAGTCTTATTCATAATAGCTAAAAAATAAAAACAACTCAAAACTTCATCAACAGATGGATGGATAAACAAAATGTAAATCCACCCATACAGTGGAATATCAGTGGGCGATAAAAAGAAGGGAGTACAGATGCATGCTCCAGCACGGATGAACCTCAAACACGTTACACCAAGTGAAACATGCCTCACAGAAGACTACATATTACATGATTATATATATGAACTGTCCAGAATAGGTAAATCTATACAGACAGAAAGTAGATTAGCGTATGACAGGGGCTAGACGGGTCGGAGGGAATGGGGAGTGAACTGCTAATGGGTATGGGGTTACTTTGGGAGATGATGAAAATGTTCCAAAGTTGATTATGGTGATGATTACACAACTCTGAATATACTAAGAACCATTGAATTGTGCAATTTAAATGGGTGAATTATAAGGCATGTGAGGCTGGGTGCAGTGGCTCACACCTGTAATCCTAGCACTCTGGGAGGCCAAGGCAGGCAGATTGCTTGAGGACAGGAGTTCAACACCAGCCTGAGCAAGAGTAAGGCCCCATCTCTACAAAAAATACAAAAATTTGCCAGGCATGGTGGCGCATGGCCTGTAGTCCGAGCTACTTGAGAGCTTGAAGTGGGAGGATTGCTTGAGCCCAGGAATTTGAGATTGCAGTGAGCTATAATGACGCCATGGCACTCCAGCCTGGGTGATGGAGTGAGACCCCATCCCTACAAAGAAAGAAGGAAGGAAGGAAAAGAAGGAAAGAAAGAATCAATCAATCCAGAAATTAACCTACTACATATGAAAATCCAGTAGGTGATAAACAGTCAAATGGCTGAGTCAAAGATGGGCTTTTTAATGAATGATGTTGGGGCAACTGGATACCCACACTCTGTTGGTAAGGTTATGGAAAAACACATATTGCTGTATGAAATGAAAAATAGTATAGCTGTTAGTGGAGAAGCATTTGGCAAGTTCTAATGAAACGATTTGCACATTTACATTTCAACTTAGCACTCCCACTTCTAGGCATTTACCCTAAAGATACCTCCAAAAATACATATGCATTCTTACATATGTAAGCTTCTTCACAGTACCATTATTTGTATTTGCAAAATATTGGATACTCCCTAAATGCCCAAAGATGACAGATTGGTTGAATAAACTGTGATACCTACATACAGTGGGACACCAGGAAGCTGTAAAAAGGAATGAAGATCTTTATTACCTGGTATACAGTCATTTCCAGGATATAGTATTAAGTTATAAAAGCAAAGTACAAAATCAAATATATAGTATGTTACCTCTTGTGTTATAAAGAAAAGAAATAAGAAAATATAACGGATTTGCTTATTTTAGTAACAAGAAACACAAGAACCATAAACCGGAAAACAATGGGTTACCTACAAGGACAGGGTGGAAATACGAGGCAGGAAGGGACAATTCTGAGTATGCCTTTTGGTGTAGTTTAGGCTTTTGGAAACATGTTAATATACATTCACAAAATAAAATTAAAGCAACAAGGATAGGAAAAAATTAAAAACATGTAAACAGAAATAAATGCAAACAGAATGCAAACAGAAATAAATGAACCCAACTGTGTGTCAAATGAATTACATAACCAACATGAAGAAGGGAGAAAGAAGAAAACCAAGCAATTTTGAATACAGTATTTTGATATGCATATTAGTCTAATGCAGATAATAAACTGGGAAAAAAGAATCCATACCAGAAAAAGAAGAAACACGATGGCCAATAAACATTTTAAAATATTGGTCATCTTTATTGCTAATATTTATTTCCAAGTTAAATTAGCAAAATTTTTGAAATTTAGTATCTAGGGTTAAAGAGTTTCTTGGAGAAATGTAAATGATACAATCTTTCTGGAAAGTGATTTAGAAATACATATCAAAATCTTTAAAAAAATTTCAGAAAGCTAGAAGAGAGAATTTTGGGTGTTCTCAACACAAAGAAATGATAAATGTTTAAGGTGATGGATCTTTTAATTACCCTGCTTTGATCATTACATATTGTATACATGTATCAAAATATTACTCTGTACACCATAAATATGTGAAATTATTATGTGTCAACTAAAAATAAAAGGAAAAAATCTTTTAAAATATTGATACCTCTGACCCAGAAATCCCAATTTATTTTATGAAAACATTCTGTGATGTATAATTAAATTTATGCAATAGAATAACTAGAGTTTTTTCTGAAAACCAAAATTGAAAAAAAAAAAAAAACATACAGAGTCTTGATTAAATTATGATATAGAAGAGTCCACAATCATTAAAAATCACACTGTAAAAGAATGTTTTATGTCATATAAAATGGTATACATAGTACAATTCAAATTTTGTTTAAAAGTATGTGTGAGAGGCCAGGCGCAGTGGCTCACATCTGTAATCCTAGCACTCTGGAAGGCCAAGGAAGAAGGATTGCTTAGGTCAGTAGTTCAAGACCAGCCTGAGCAACAGTGAGACCCCCATCTCTACAAAAAAATAGAAAATTTAGCTGGGCATGGTGGCGCACAACCGTAGTCCCAGCTACTCAGGAGACTGAGGCAGGAGGATCGCTTGAGCCCAGGAGTGTGAGGTTGCTGTGAGCTATGATGACACCACTGCACTCTAGCCTGAGCAAGACCCTGTCTCAAAAAAACAAGAAACAAACAAACAGGGCCGGGCGCGGTGGCTCACGCCTGTAATCCTAGCACTCTGGGAGGCCGAGGCGGATGGATCTCTCTTCAGAAGTTCGAGACCAGCCTGAGCAAGAACAAGCCCCGTCTCTATTGAAAACAGAAAGAAATTATCTGGACAACTAAAAATATATATAGAAAAAATTAGCTGGGCATGGTGGCACGCGCCTGTAGTCCCAGCTACTCGGGAGGCTGAGGCAGGAGGATCGCTTGAGCCCAGGAATTTGAGGTTGCCGTGAGCTAGGCTGACGCCACGGCACTCTAGCCCGGGCAACAGAGCCAGACTCTGTCTCAAAAAAATAAATAAAAAAAAAGAAAAAGAAACAAAAAATACGTGTGAGAGATAACACAGTAGAAAAAGGAACAAAAAGATAAACATTATATAGATAAGAAAACACATATGGCAAATAAACATAGAAAAATATCCTCAATTTCGTTAGTATTCAGGAAAATGCTAATTCATTCTACAGTGTTATACACCTACTAGAATGGCAAAAGTTTTCAAATCTGACAATTCCAAATGTTGGACAGGAGGTAAATCAATTAAGAACTCTTACACATTGATGCTGGGAGTATAAATTGGTACAACCATTTTGGCAATGCCTAATAAATTGAAATTCTGCATACCTTATATCTAGCAATTTCACCCCAAAGAGACTTGACACATGCACCAAGAGGCATGCACAAGCACTGCACTGTTCTTAGTCCAATGGCAAAGTATTAAAACGATCCAAATGGCCGACAGAGGAATGAATAAATAAATGTGTGTATCTCCATAGTGGAAATAGCAAACAGCAGCAAAAATAAAAGAACTACATTTGCATAACACAACATGGATAAATTGAATCAACTTTTTTTAGTAAAAAATAAAGCAAGAGACATGACTACTTCTAGTATGATACTATTTTTTGTTTGGAGAGACAGGGTCTCACACTGTTGCCCAGGCTAGAGTGCAGTGGCACCATCGCAGTTCACTAAAACCTCAAACTCCTGGGCTCAAGTGATCCCCCACCTAAGCCTCTGAAAGTGCTGGAATTACAGGCGCGAGCCACTGCACCCAGCTTGATACCATTTTTATAAAGCTCACTAGTAAACCCAAGCAGTTGTTTAAATTACTTTTATAAAGGAAGGGAATAATAAACCCATACTTCAGGAAAACAGTTACCCCATGGGAGAAAGTTATAGACTAAGGGGTGCTCTTAGGTGAGCGACAATTATTGCCATTACTATCATAATGTTTTGTTTCTTGGGGGTGTGTGTCATGTTACATATATTCTTTTGTATGTATCAAATATAATATTTTTAAAAGATAAAGGGAGAGAGCAGGTGTGTGTGTGTTGTGCTACCTGAATAAAAGCCTGAATGAATTATAAACCAAAATACTAGCAGAGGTTACCTCTGGGTGGTAGGGTTAAGAACTATTTCAATTTTCTTTGTATTTGTTTGTATTTTCAAAATTGTCTCAACATGTACTTTGGAAGCAGGAAAAAATATTTTAAAAAAATCTGTGCTAGATCTGTTCTATTTTCATTCCCCAGCCGCACATCCAAATCTTAATTACCATAGTGATAAATGAACTGGGGGAAGAGGTGCACAGCGGAGTCTCCAAGGTCACATGTGACTCCAGGTTTGGCCAGGTGGTAGCTGAGACGGTGGGAAGGAAGCTGCAGGATGTTTCACAGTCACAGAGGAGGGCAGACACCTGCTGGCTGAGAGTCAGCATGGGCAAGAGGAAGGTAATAACAGCTCAAGGAAGACAATTGAATGAACCAGAAATCCACTCTTTGCAGTCGTAAATCCACTGTCCAGCCACGCTGGCTTCCACCTCCTTCCCCCATGCCCCACCAAAAAAGCCAATAACACACAGATAAGAATACTAAACACAAAACATCACGATCCCATCCTTGTATCGAATTATAATGAACTGACACCATAATGTGTGTCATTCTGTTCTTCGCCTCGTACAGATGATGTAACAGGACTGGAGAGATCTAGCAGAAAGTGATCGAAATGAGTAGCTGAAAGAGAGTCCTTTACCTGATGGCAAGCAAAACCCAAACTCTGCCCTTCATTGTACAATAAGAGCTTAGACATGATATGCCAGAGCTGTGCATAGTCAGAACACAGATGTAGTCACCAGATCTTATACTACCAGCAGTAAGGGATAGCCAGCCGTCGGGTTGAAAGAAGCAAATTTGGAAGAAATAAATAGAAATGCTATTTTGCAAGGTAGACAGTAATGTGGAAATCCTTACCCCCAGGGGCTGAACTGTTGCTTCTCCATTTTGCTGAAATGTGGAATGAAGGTAACAAGGAAGACCACCTGTGGGTCTTCTGGATGCGGTTGGGGTGGCCAGGAACAAAGGCATTGCCGGACAATGGTATTGCTCCTTACTCTCCATAATATCACGTGCATTCTGAGGCTTTCTAAGACTTACCTCACGAACAGCTGTCATGTTCTTCAACAAGACTGTCCTTGGGTGCCAAGGTGAAAGTTGGACTGGATTGGGCAGGTAGTAAGACTTCTACCTCTGTATTTCCTGTGTGGTTGTGATCACAGGAGTGAGTAGCTACCATGCTGCCGTACTCTTCAAAGCTCCTGAGGGCAGAGGCTAGCTGGCACCCCAAAAGATCCCCAAGAATTACCCCAAGAAGGCAACCCAGAGGCCAGGATATCCAAGGAAAGGTATCTCACAGGTTTTGCTAGGTTACCAAAGGCTATTTTATTATATGGCAGTGTCCAACACCTGAAAATGTCAACAAAGCCTATGTTGACAAAACTTCCTTAACTGGCTCAAGATAAGTAATTCCAGCTGTCCTCAATCTGGCTGCATACCAATCACCTGGTGTGCTTTTGAAAAAATACCTACACCTGGGCCCCACCGTTCATCTAGATAAACTGAATTTTTTTAAAGTGACATAATGTGCAGCCAGAGTGGAGAACCACTGAGCTTCACCATTTGTTAAAGTTAATTATTCGAAGAGGTTCTGGTTGTAGGAAGAGTGCAAAGGGCGCTGGAACAAGCTAGGCTGGAAGCAAAGAGGACGGTTTTCCAGCTGACTAGCACACATCTCAGTCCTGTCCATGCTGCCCCTGCACGCTGGATGCAGGGGGGTGCAGGGCAAGGAAGCTCAGGGGCTTTAAATTCCAGAATGTTACCAGACAGCCTTGGACAGCCTTAGAATATGTTTCCAAGATCCCTGTTACCGTGTGAGGAAGGAAAGAGAAGAGAAATATGCATTCCCTTTCCTCTCCTAGGCCCCACTTTGTGCCCCCTCTCTAGAGCTACAGGGAAGAATGCACGAGGCCAGCAGGCTCCAGGGACATGAAAGGGCTTCCTAGTCATGGATGCTGAGTTCTTCCACCCCTTTCTTGTTTTGCCTTCTTTGCTTCTCAATGTTTACTAATGTCCTTGGGGTTAGGCACTTCTGCTCCGCACCTCAGCACCTTTGCGTTCCTGTCTCAGCATTCAGAGCTCAGCCTTTACACAATCCAGGCCCTTTGCTGGTTCCTATAACTAACTCTTTTAGGGCCTGGATCACCACCTTTTTGGCAAACTCTTCATAAGGCCGGTACCTAGGGAAAGGAGTCCTTCTCTGGGTCTACTTGGGGGCCTCTGGCTTCA
>RJWJ010019966.1:18664-29815 GCA_004363605.1 Indri indri | reverse complement strand
ATAAGAGAAAGGTAGAGGGAGATTGCAGGCAGAAGAGGAGATGATGTAACCAACCGTGGAGGCAGAGATTGCAATGATGTAATCAAAAGCCAAAGAATGCCAGAAGCCATCACAAACTGGAAGAGGCAAGAAACTGATTCTTCTCTGGAGCCTCCAGAGGTAGTGCAGTCCTGCTAAGAACACCTTGATTTGGGCCCAGTGAAACTTATTTTGGACTTCTGTCTTTCTGAACTGTTAAGGAATAAATTTCTGTTGATTTAAGCCACTAAAGTTTCAGTAATTTGTTACAAAAGCCATAGAAAACCAATCCAAATATCTCATTGGGAAAATTCTATCATTATTTTAACTATTTTACCATATTGTATTGTGGCATACTCTGTACTCTTCTTAGTACATTTCTGGATAGAATATAGGTTTTAGCATCATGAGTCAAGTTTGGAATATCCTTCAGGTCACAGGGAATACTGAAATAAATAATTTATAAACTTAATATGACTTATTTGAGTAGAGTCAGTTTAGAAAATTGAATAGTTATTTTTCAACTTTAAGCTCAATGCCCAATACATTTTTTCTCAAAACTTAATTCTCTGTATCTTAACAGGTGTTCACTGCAGAATCTCAATCAGTAAAATACTTGCTTTCTTCTTAACTAATTGTTTAAAAAAATTGCTTTTGCTTTACTTCTAAATGTAATAATTGGTCTATAGTCCCAGAAATTCTAACCATACTTAATACTTACATGAACAGTTTGCCTTTTACCATAAATTACTTGTGTCTATATATAAAATACAAGATAATAAATGCATTTCTGGGAAAGATGTTTTATGAGTAAGGAGCAGTTAACTTTCTTATCAATAATTTTAAGGTTTTCATATGCAAATATGCAAACTATATATTCAAAGAACAGGGTAAATTTGAATATCATATGCCATGGGTTATCCAACATATCCATATGAGTACTCTAAAGCAACATGATTTAATAGATTTTATATAGGTGTGAAATTACTAATTCTCTAATTTATACATGTCTTCTAAATTAGTCAATAGCCTCTAATCTAGTTTTTCTGGTATTTGCCTAAGAAGCATAAATAGATAAATAATCCACACCTTTTTCTGTCACTCATAATGTGATAAAGGATCAATAAAAGTAGTAGTAACAGGGATTTGCATTTCAAGAATCATATAATCCAATTTTGCTCCCCAAAAGTAAGCTGTGATTTTTAGCAATGTGTTAAAATAGCCAAAAATTATATTTTAACTAAAGAAAACAAACTATGCAGAATTACCAATAGAAATTACCACTATCCTGTGTACCAGGGGAACACGGATGAATGAGAAGAGGATCAGGAGCTCAGGGAGTTCAGAATATGATGTAATATGATTTACTGTTACATAACATGCTATAATAGAGATACAAAATTATTTATATGGAATGGAATGGAAGCAGATATATAAAATCATCCCTATGGAATGGAAGCAGAATTTAGTAGCAAATAATTTAATTAGGAGGAAGGCCAGTCTAAAAAATTCAGACAGCAAGTGATGATATTATGGATATTATGGTGAAGTGGGGAAATATTCTCGACATTAAACAAACAAAATATATACATATATAGGTGTGTGATATGTCCTGAACCTGTTCGACATTTTATATACTATAGTTCTTTCACACTGTACTGTGAATAGACATTGGAAGAAGTGGTTCTGCTCTTCTAATGAAAAGGAAAAGAAGTAATCTGGAGATAGATCATGGAAAACTGTGAACACTATGATAAATAACAGTAAACATAAGTTAAGTGGTGCTATGTGTTTTTATTTTTGTTGTATTGCTGCATTTCTGAATTACTTAATAGAGTGGATGAGTAATGTCATTTAGGGACATAACACAGGAACAACTATCAATTTAGATGATAAATTGAGAGTGTGAGCTAAACCTAAGCACAACTATCTTAAAATACAATGAAAAAAAATTATGATAGCTCCACCATCTTTAAAAAAATTGCTCAAATATGAAAAACTCTCTCATTGTCAGTTATATATGCAAAGGAGAATGAAGAAATAGTAAACCTAATGTTTATTTAGTGTGGACTAAATTAAAACACTTGCAACATTGACAAACATTTCTTTGTTTAAAAAAAACTTATAAAGAGTAGTTCAAACATTTCTTACCTTCTCCTTTTATAACTTCTGATATAGAACAAGCATCTTTTTTATGGCTTGGTGAATTGCCATCCTTCCTTTTAAGTTTGGTTCAGTTTTGAACATTTTATTCTTTTTGCTTCCTGTACTGTAAAACACCTCCAGGAGTTCTTTTAATGTGACATTTATTTTCAGCTATCATTTCCTGCAGGACGTTTCGTCACAACCACTTTTCTCGTTTATGCTGGTAAGTTTGCCTTGACTAACTTCCGCTGGCTGCATGTCCAGTGCATCAACATGTTCCGGGTGTGTTATCTTCTAATCTCACCTTTTTTTCCCCCAGTGTTACTACTGTTCCTTTCTTTGTGACATCTTCGTCTTTGTTGACCTAGTCCCTCTTTCGATTATTCTGTTTTGTAAAATGTCACTTGGGTTTATCACTAGGAGACAAGGTGGTAACACAACTTCATGCTTTTCTGTTTGTATGTGAAATGAATGACAAATGCACAGGGATCAATCCTTAACTGACTTTGAAAGAAGTGATATGATGGGTCATTGACTGTGAGGTGCATCAGATATTTTCGTAGATATATTTACGGACCGAAGAGCTAGCAGCAAAGTTTATACAATTACAGTTGATGTACCCAGGTAACTTTCATTTCAACTTTGTTATTAGGGAACTGGTGTCAACATCATTAAACAGTGGTAATTGAAACTTATGCATGTCAGACCCCTGCAAAGGGAAGAAGGACTATATTATAAAATAGCAACAAGATTGTTGTAATACCAAAAGAATGTAAAGCATAAGGAAATTGAGTATCAATATTCAGTCATTGTTAAAGGTGAGATATAAAATGTAACATTTTGGGGGTATTCAACACATCCCAATTTTATTAAACAAACCAACAGAAGAACATGGCAATTTTTACTTTTCTGGGTATCCTGAAGGATGCTGTCTTTGGAATCCTCAAGCTGAGAGTTTTCCAGTTACTCTGCACCCTCCCTTTCTCTGAACTGGGGCTACTTCATTGGCTGGTAACTCTGACCTCTCACTCTTGCTTTGGCCAGACCACCGGGGGACTGACTAGCAGATCCACCTCTGCTCCTCAGACCACCGCTCTGCCCTTTGCCGGTCTGGTTTCTCCCTGAACTCTCTGGGCATCAGCAAACACATCCTCCAATTCTAGTCCAGCCCCATCCATCCCTCGCTAGCTCAGGACACATTGTGGTGCCTCATCACCTGCAGATCCAGACTCCTGGGGAGGTGCTTTCTCCCCAAGCTGACTCCTTGGGCGGCTTGTCTAATCTTTTTGTCTGCCAGCCTCCTTTAGTGCTTGAAAGTCAATCTTGGGACTTAATATTCCTGTTTTGTTTGAGGGTGGAGGTGGGCAGGGGAGGGCATGAGCATACCCCTTCTCTACTTACAGCTAAGCCCTAGCCTTTTCTCTCATCCTTTCCCTCCAGTGATGCCGCCTGCCCCTCCCCGACCCCAGTCACCGAGTGCTCAGCCCCTCCTGGTGTCCCACAGAAGCACCTAGAGGGGCTGAGCCCCAGAACCCTCTGGCCAGGAGAGCCTCCTGCAAGACACAAGCAATTTGCCGGCTCCTGCTGAGAGGCAGATTTGAACATCTGTTTTGCTTCTTCCTATTAAGAACATAAGAGTATACCTAAAGAACCTGCACATTCATTATATAAGGGCCTGCAACTTCCTGGGCTTCTCTATCAAATCTGGCTCCTACTTCTCCAGGGGTGGGGGCAGAGGTCGGGGAAACCACTCCGGTTTTGGTTCACTTTACTGTGGGGTGGGGTGGGGATGGGGAGCAGCCGACAGGACGCAATAATCATGCTATTTATTTATGCAAACAAACAACAGCAATACAACCCAATTATCTGTAAGAATATAAGAATATAATCTATCTGTAAGTTCATCAACTCACTTGAGCATGATTTCCTTCCCTCGTCTCCCAGGGTTGGCTTCATTTCTTCCCCCAAAATTTATCGTAAGCTTCATAATTCAAAGAATAATTAACTCTCAGACATAAATTTGTAATAGTCTAAAGTTGAATTTGATACATGTGTTTTATTTAAACATTTGTGGTTACATTTATGAACTTGGAAGATTTTAAACAAGATGATTACATAGGAAAAAAACAAGCTTGAATTCCTCAATTTCCACCCAGGAATCTGACAGAAATGTTCAAAGGAAAATAGAAATAAAAATAAAAGGAGGGGGGGCGGGTGGGTGGAGTCTTACTCAATGTGAAAACAAGTGGATGAAGATAAAGCAAATTATTCAAAATGCAAATAATTCTCTAGATATATGACAGATGATTGTTAATTGAAGGCGATCATTAAGGAATGTCATGGAATGTCGCAAGAAGTAGAAGAACAAGATTTTAACAAACTTCAAAGCCTCAAATAAACTGTAGCGGTTAGGGTCAGTCTTGATGATTGGTCAAAGGGCCAATAACAGTTCCTGCCTTTTAGTAAAACCTTTCAAATTCCAAGGCTCTGGCGGCAGTTCTGAATGATTAAACACCAGGGCAACACCTTTGCTCCACATTGATTCTCTGTGGAGAAACAGGCTCACTTCCGCATAATGGAAATATCCTGGAGTCATATGAAATTTCATAATTTTTGGACAAATAAGACTAGGAAAAAAAGAATGCTACCAATTAGGAAAGTGAAAATTATTCTACCTGCAGCCACCTTTGTTCAAACAATCTAAGAATATTTAGATTCAAAATCCTTGGAAACACACAGGGAAGAGTTTTAAGCAGTGAAATTTAAGCTTCTGCAAATATGATTATGGAAAATAAATAGGAAACCACTCTTTCTCTAGCACAGCTGGAGAAAAAGTAAGCACTGTTTTGTTTTTTTTTTAATGTTTAAAATCTACACACAATTTTCTTGAAATATACTCTGGCCATGACATTTTGTAGTTTAGCCCTAACAATTTCAGGTAATTATGTTCCGTCTCCAGCTTCAGAGTAAAAGGGCAAGCTGTTTCTTATGCTAGATGGCTCATAAGGGCATGGTGGAAGTAAGGCTACATTGTATTCACCATTTCCATCAAGAAATCCAATGTTTGAAAATAATTTGCTGCACAAAACATACGAAGATCTAGAGGAAGATTGCTATCATTCTACTTACCACGACGCTGAGAATAGTCCCCTTGGTAGAGAGCTCGGTTTCCTTCAGTAAAGACGAATGACTTTGAGTTTTTGAGACATATGTCAGGTTTGATGACAATATGTAGGAAGCAACACATGTCACAGTTAAACCTTGGAGATAGAATCATGTTTTGATCTTTGATTATTATATATATTTTTCATTAAAAGCAGTGATTTTTATTGTATAAATATGTAATAAATCTTTACATGTTATTGGTATTTCCTAGGCAAACATCTGTTTATTATTTTCATTGTTAATTAATTGAGTTAGGTAAAACAATAAAAATAAAAAGGCACTTATATTGGGATTTTTCTTAAACCCAATTTCCCTTTGGATCATTCACTTAAAAACAACAGATAGAACAATGACAAAAACTATGTAGATACATTCCCTGGATGATCTTTAAGTATTAAATAGAATGAATCACCATATATGGCCACCTATTATTATTCATCTAATAGAGGTGAGATCCAATGTAAAAACAGATACAGATTTTTGATGTCTTGAAAAGACACAGCAAAGCAAAATTAGGTAGAGATGAAGTTACCTTAGCAAGAATCCCCATACCATGAGCTGAATGCCTACCCTCTTTTCCCTTCCTTTCTTCATTATCCCTTAATTTATAGTACACTTTATACTCTATTTTACTAAACATCTGCAAATATTTTAGAAATACAGATAATTATTAAGTCAAATATATCACTTTTATGGCAATTAACAATTTCTTGCCAAATTTCCACCTCAGAATGTTTGTGAGTTGACATTCCTAATATTATTACTCTGATAATTTTGACTTATTGTCTTTTTAATTTTTTATTCCAAAAAAATGAGAATTACCATAATTTTGTATATTTGTCATTTATTTTCTTCATCTTCGTGATTATTTTGTTGCTTCTTTTGCTCAATATTTCGTTGGCTAACTGACTTTTTCTTAGTACTTGGTATTAACAATTTATGTATTAGACTTAGTGGTATTTTAAAAATATTTTTGCAGAAATTTCCTCTTCAGCTTTATTTTTTCTCTTTAATTTTTTCTTAGGAGTCTTTCTGTAGTTTTGGCAACAGGGCAGTTTATAGTCCATTTTCTCTTCAATGTCTCATATTTATAGAACTGATCCCATTCATATGGTGTATTTTAAAATGATTTCTTTCTCCTCTTTCTATAGGAAGCCCCACAGTGAGCACTTGTTAATTCTCATAGAGGTAAAATTCACAAAAGTGTTGGGGGAGGACCCCCATGATTGGGTCCTGCTATACTTTTTGGCTCAGACTTGTCTACATTGAGTCTCCAGCAATTCATCAATTACAATTCAGGTTTTCCTAGTCCAGCACTGAGTCTCATAGAAGTTTCTGCTCTTAGTGTTCTTGGGTGTCTGCTCTGATAAGTTGCAATTCTCTGTGCAAATCTGCCTTTCCGTCTCTCCCATTTTGGAGGCAGTGGGTTGCTCTGTGACTTCAGTTGCTTGAGGGATCTAAGAAGACTTATTCATTTTTCACTTAGTTCAGCTTCTTACA
This sequence comes from Indri indri, assembly GCA_004363605.1. NCBI lineage: Eukaryota > Metazoa > Chordata > Mammalia > Primates > Indriidae > Indri > Indri indri. The sequence continues at coordinate 22,987 of RJWJ010019966.1, read as the reverse complement.
TGTTAGGACAGAGTAATGACTTCTAAGGGCCTTACAGGCCAGAATGGAAACTGGTTTAGTGTTCTAAAAACAGAATATTTTATTATGCAGTAGGACTGCTTTGCAAGTTTCCCTTCTTCCCTCACACTCCTGGTTATTAGTCATAAGTTCACACAACAATACATATGATGTGATTATTGTTTGTACATAATTTTCGCTATTTGTAAAGAAATAGGACTTTATGATTTCAGTATTATTATATCACTGATCCACAAGACTTAATTAATTTTAGCCTTTATCATAAATCTTGAGAAATATTATGCGATTCCTTTTATATAGTTTACTCAATATATAATTGTTTATCAAGTGAGTGTATTTAATTATTTCATCCCATTAGCTATAAATTATATATTTGATGGTATTTTTGTCAGTCTCTTGCATTCATTCAAATTTTTCTTCTTGGCGGAAGTTTGGTTTCCATTTTATTCTTTCAATTATTATTTTCCTAATATGTTTGCTTTTGTCCCTATTAATTTGAAATGCATATTCCCATTTTTAAAAATCTGCAAGTTATTTTAGTATGTATACACAGAGGACTTATCCTCAGTTGAGAAACTACAGCGTAGTAGTGATTGAGGAAGTATGGGGGTTGAGGTTACTCTGTGCGAGCTTTGCGAGGCTACCTAAGCAGGAGGAAGAAGAGTAGTATGCTGCAGGCATCATCTCACTGGGTGTCTGGAGAATTTTCTGGTCTATGCTGTTAATCAGCTACGAAGTGTTTATTCTAGGCCCTTTCAAGGTCTCTCCTGGCTCTAAAATGAGGATCTGTCCCGCTATCTGTAGGGGCTGGTCCTACTGAGCCAAGCAAGGGCCTAGCACATCATTATTTCTTTAACTTTGAAATAACTTTAAATGATCACAGATAGCCATGGCCTTCAGCAGCTGTTATATGCCAGGCACCTCCCCAGTGAAATAGTTTCCATCACTCTTGCTCTTCTTTTCCTCTTACCCTCTAAAATTGGGGCATTTATAGAGAGGGAGACACGATAAGCTCTCTGCCTCTAATTTTTACAATTATAAATCATTGCCCAATATCTTATTTTATAACTAGCACCAACTTAAGAAAATTCTTGGTATGTTACTTATTTTCAGTACTGGTTCAAATATGTTTTTGTTTGTATCATTATTTGGTAATGCAATTCTAACAAAAATATCTATGAAGTGTCCTTGAAAGAATGTCTAGATAAATCTAGCCAAGAAAATATTGAAAAATAATTATTTTAGCAATTATATTCATGTTGCCCTACCATGTTCTGAGCAATATTTACAGAATTATTGAGCAACTACATTTCAGTGATCATCATCAATACCGTTCTATACTTCTAATTCCATTTTTCCTAAATGCTGGATTTTTATTCCCTTATAAACTGAACCAGTAATTATTTCTTTCATACAAGAAATTACTATGGTAAAATGTCCATACCCTTCAATATATTATGATGACTTTTTATAAACTTTTATCTTTAAATGATGGCTTAGATTATGCAAGAATTATTGGACCTAATCTCTATCAATTAAGATTTTGTTATGCAAGCCACAAGATGCTTTATTAAAAATGACATAAGAAGGTAAGACAAAATTTTTCCCTAATCATCAAGCTAAGTGGAAGTAGTCAATCCAGTACACCATTAGACCCTGGTATATTTTTTCCAGTGCTCTCTTTGCTTTTCATCTTCATGATTGAAAAAAAATGTTTGCTATATCTCAGGGAATCTCATCTGAGTCCCAGACAAGAAAAACAGTGAGGAAGAGGATGAAGAGTTAGATGTAAAAAGCTTTATGTCCTATGACTTTGTACCCTTAAAACCCTTTTCTGAATCCTGACTTCCATATGTAGAGCTAAATAAAACCACCCCTCCCATCCTAATAAAAAAAAAGCTAATAATCTACAAAATTATAATTTCCATGACTTCTCTTGATGTTAATTATATTTTACCAAACTTCTTAAAATAACAAGGTTTTATTAAAGGAATAAAAGAATAATCTAATGGTAGACATATAGAATGGTATTATGACAAGTAAGAGCTTTTTGTGGTAGAACAGACATGTACCATGCTGGAAGTATCTTATTATTTTAAAAACAATTTCAAAAGAAGACAGACTATAGGCCAACAAACATAGGAAAAAATGCTCAACATCTCTAATCATCAGGAAAATGAAAATCAAAACCACAATGAGATATCACGTATCTCCAGTGAGAATGGACTTTATCAAAAAGTCCCAAAACAATAAATGTTGGCGTGGATGCGGAGAGATAGGAACACTCATACACTGCTGGTGGAACTGCAAACTAGTGCAACCTCTGTGGAAAGCAATATGGAGATACCTCAAGGAGCTACAAGTAGAACTACCACTTGATCCAGCAATTCCATTACTTGGTATCTACCCAAAAGTAAAAAAAGCATTCTATAAAAAAGACATCTGCATTAGAATGTTTATGACAGCACAATTCACAATTGCAAAGATGTGGAGACAACCCAAGTGCCCATCAATACATGAGTGAATTAATAAAATATGGTATGGGTATACCATGGAGTTCTACTCAGCCGCAAAAAAACAATGATGATCCAGCACCTCTTGTATTATCCTGGACAGAGCTGAAGCCCATTCTATTAATTGAAAGTATCACAAGAATGGAAAAACAAGCACTACATGTACTCACCATAAAATTGGTATTAACTGATCAAAATTTATGTGCACATTTAGTAGTAACACTCATTGGGTATCGGGCAGATGGGAGGGGGGAGAAGGTGATGGATATATTCACACCTAATGGGTGTGGTGCACACCGTCTGGGGGATGGACGTGTTTGAAGCTCTGACTCGGGTGGGGCAAAGGCAATATAGGTAACCCAAACATTTGAACCTCCGTAATATGCTGAAATTAAAAAAAAAATAAGTTATTAAATAAATAAAAACAATTTCCAGTTTATTTACTCCTTCATTCTCAAAAGGTAGATTTAGAGGGAGTACTTGGTGAGTTTCTCATTTATGTATAGACGTAATAAAGTATGTGACTCCACTGAAATCACATATCAGAATACTGGATGAATTAAAGGTTTCTGTATATTGATAACTTGTGACAAAATAAAATACAGCCTGGGATGAGAGAGTAGTGTCATCTACTAGACAAATCGTCTGGGCTTGCATTTTTTTCCTACCACTTACTAATTATATAGACTTTGGTAAGTTGTTTACATGCTCTGAAGCTTAGATTTCTCATTTAAATTAAAAATCACAGAGTGTTGAGGACTTAATAAACACATTGGTTTATTTAAAATGTTGTTGAACATCATCAGTATAACATTTAATGTTAAAATATGAGGCAGATGCTGAAGAAATACCTAGAATACAGGCATCAAATAAATATTAATATTCATGTAATGCAATTCCATCTGAATCTATTTTTAGAAAAAATTAAACACCTAATTTATATTCAATTTGAATTAGCATGTGCATTGAAATAATCTATATAACTGTGCTTTTGAAATATTATGAAAGTGATGCTAGTGCAAATCATAAATTTTACTAACTGAAACCTCAATCTCCCACATGTATATTCAGTAGTAAGTTGTAAAATTTTCAGAGTCTATATTAAAAAAAGAAAATATAGAACACATAATATAGGTAAAATAAAAGGCTTTCAGTTCCTGTAATAAACTGCAGAGCCCAAAAGTAATTGCCATATGGACATCATGATAAATGTAGTTTAGAGAGTTCAAGTAAACATCTATTACCTCCATTCACAAATGTATTCAACTATTCATACTTCAAATGCCTATCATCTTTTTAAGTGAGAATAATTTATTACCCATTTATAGTCTATATTTTAGTGTGCTCCAATGTGACACTGAAAGAAAGGTTTATTTAAAACTACAGCTTGTGGGAAAATCATTTAAATGTAATAAGGGAATTTTTTCTTTTTCTTTTCTTTTTTTTTTTTTTTTTTTTTTTTGAGCAGAATCTTGTTCTGTCTCCCAAGCTAGTGTGCAATGGTGTCATCATAGCTCTCTGCAACCTCAAACTCCTGGGCTCAACATGATCCTCCTCCCGCAACTTCCAGAGTAGCTGAGCTGGGACCACAGGCTTGTGCCACTACATCCGGCTAATTTTTCTATTTGTTCTAGAGACAAGAGTCTGACCCTTGCTCATGCTGGTCTGTAACTCCTGGCCTCAAGCAATCTTCCCGCCTTTGCCCCCTAAAGTGCAAGGATTACAGGCATTAGCCACCGCATCCAGCCAGAAAATATTGATAGTATTTTTAAGTTTCTTTTCTTTTCTTTCT
>RJWJ010019966.1:0-12901 GCA_004363605.1 Indri indri | reverse complement strand
AATACAAAAACTGAAGGTACCCTTGAGTTACCTAGAAGCTCTTTTTTTTTTTCTTTATAAGACAGGGTCTTGCTCTGCTGCCCAGGCTGGAGTGCAGTGGTGTGATCATAGTTCACTGCAACCTCAATCTGCTGGGCTCAAGTGATCCTCCTGCCTCAGCCTCCTGAGTAGCTGGGGCTACAGGTGCGTGTCACCATGCCTGGTTGATTTTTTTTTTTTTTTTTTTTTTTTTTGGTGAAGGACTCTCACTTTTGCTCAGGCTGGTCTAGAACTCCTGACCTCAAGTGATCCTCCCCCCTTGACCTCCCAGATAGAAGTTCTTAATCTTGTGTTTACAGTACCAGGTATAGTGCTCATCTGCTACAGGCATTCAAATAAATAACAATATATTTATTTTTAGGGTACATTAATGCTATTTACTCATCAACCACTAAAATATGAGATAAAAGAATCAAACTAACATTGTACTTATTTTTATGTACTTGGTATTACACTTGGTTCTTTTTTATGCTGTTTGATTTAATCCCCAGGACAAACATGTGTTTGTACTTTTAATTCCTGAATGTCTAAAGAACAAAATGCAGCAAATTCCAGCTCTCATGGCATTTTACTTTTTATAGAAAAAACAGTAAGATAGCTCTCATTACTCCCATTTTACCAACCAGAACCCTGTATTTCACAATTGGCTTAGACACTTTTGTAACCCAGACATCAGCAGAGGTATATTTCCTTTTGAGCTTCAAATAAAATTTCCCATAAACATATGCCATGTTCAATAAGAGGGAGGCAGGTGTAGGGCTTTCAAAGTCACAGCTGACTATGAGCTTCTGCTTCTGATGCATTAGTTAGTAAACTGCTCACACCCCCTGACTGATTTCTGTACAGAGTCCAGATCATAATGAGCTCAAATAACACAGGCACAGTTGACAGCCCTTTTCTTTAATTTCCATAAAAGAATAAATAAAGGAACAGGTACAGCAAAACCAACAACAACAAAACAGCCAAAGAAATGCAAACACCATGCATTAAATAATAAAAAATCATAGTTAAATAAAATTAAGCCATTTCTGACTGTATGAGCTATCTCTTCTCCTCTATTTTCATTCTTCTCCTGTTCCCTCCAGACTTCACATTCATGGACATGTCCAATGCATGACATGTTAACTGTTTGCTGCATTCTGCTGAACCATTCTCCCAGGGACTTCACCTGTATCTGAGGCAGTTGTTTTGATAAGCAGCTTTTTAATCATAAGTTGACAAGCGAACATATGCTTGCAAAAACTCAAACGTCTAGTAAGTGGTGAAGCCAGTATTCACGTACCTTCAAAGAGCATAGACTTTTCATTGTATCTGCCTCAAATATGTTAATAATAGCAATAAATCATGGAGTAGAACATAGGAAGATTACCTATACAGAGCATAGCTATGTGGCAGGAGCAATGTAGCATGCAAGCATTCTACTTGTGAAAATAGGTGAAATTTATTTATTGATCACTATGGGCCAGGCAATATGATAAAAGTGTATCATTGGTTCCTGGACTTCTTAAAACAGGCTTAAGAAAATATACATATTGTTATCCTTAGATACCAGTGATGTAGGATCAGTCCACAGTGACAGATCTGGTAAGTTGTGGTGGCATTATCTCAACAAAGGCTTGTCTGTTTCCAGAGCTTATTGTATTAACTACTATTCTACACTATTGTAATATTATGCAAAAGTTACAACAGCATTGTAGATTTTGCAGGGGCAGGTAATGGGGTGCTGAGAAATCAAATGATTTTCCCAGAGTGACAAAACTGGTAATGATGGCATTTCTACATCTAACCATTTACTGTAGCTCCAAACCCTTGTTCATTTCACGACACCATGTTACTGCTTTAATCAATGCCATTTCTCCTTTTAGAAGCCAAGATTCATTACATCTGCAAGTTCTAAGCCTTTTTTTTTTTCCTTCTCTTTTCTGGCTGAGACCATTGTAGCATGAAGCCAAAAACCTCAGTGATCTGAAAATGACATTAACTTAGGCTTACATTGCAGCCCAAGTGTGCAATTTAAAAATCTATCTTCTTTTAACTTTAGTATATAAACTACTAAGTGTTATTATGTTAAGTTTGAAAATATGATCTTTCAATGTCACACAATGGTATTATTTGATGGTTATAATTTCATAATCAAATCCTTTCTTAAATTTAAATAAATTTCTTCACACTTTAACTTAATATCCCATTACCTTTTGTTCTATTTCTTGTTACTTTATAATACCTGTTCCCTTTCAACAAGTTTATTTTCTGAAGAAAACATATATAATCATTAATATCATTAGTAATATATTTCTGTTTCCATGTTCATTCTCAGGTTTCATTATCATACCATAAAATAAAGTTTGTCATCTTAAATGTTACATTATTGATGATTTCACTGACATTGTGCTGATTTAATGCAGATGCCAGACCCAGTGCTCTAAGCAATAAATTGGCTTAAAAATACATACATATCTATTGCTATATATATTTCACAATTTATTTTTCATATATGATTAAGCATTAATTTGTTGAGTATTTCATTTCATAAAATATATGATTATTAGAATAATCTGTTAATAGAAATGTGTGGAATTGTGGCCATGATTAGCAGGAATCAAGTCAATCCCTGAATTCTAGAGAGCTGGTGTTATTAAATTGGACTGGTAATAGATGATATCTGGTCAGGGTAGAGTAACAGGAATGAACATATTCCAAACACTTTAAATGTCTTATCTTCTACATATAATTCAAAGTGCCAGAACAGCAGATGCAATGTCAAGGTCAACACCTTAGTTGGGAAGGAGTGGCTCCAACTGCACACTCCTACAAGGGTTGACACACTTAATAACTTTAAAATCCCAGATCCTCTTGAATTGTCTGGGCCTAGAGAAATGGACTACTAATTCTCTGTTACAGATTTTTCCACCTCCTGTGCTTCAAGATAATGTATTCTTCTGTCTGGCCAAACAATAAAGACTTTCTTTTAGAACAAAAAACAAACTAAAACAAAAACCCAATAACTAGGTTTAAATTATATTGTAAGTATAATCAGCAGAGGAAGAGCTGAGCCTATAAGAAGAGGAATGAGATGACAAAATAAAATACTTTGAGGGCACTGGATCAAAATTGGAAGAGCATAAAGTTTGAATAGTAGGTTTGTTTCACAAAACAGAAGTTAAAACACAGAAACACTCAGGAGAAAGAACTAATATTAATCACATATTATAAGAATGACCTTTGGAAGCTTGGAGAAAGTTATTAGTAACCCCATGTGAATTAGAAATGTCAGGATTGCCATGGTAAGTGGTGGAAGAAAGTATCAAAAAGCTCAGAGAAATGAGCATGCTAGAGTAGAATTAGCACATAATACATGAAAGCCTGCCAGCTCTTTTCTGCCAGAAGAACTGGAAAACATTCTGTTTACCAAAACAATGAGAATGTAATGGTAGGAAAGGCACCAGTGTCACTGAGAAGCTCGTTGGTAGTGGTCTTCTCTGGGCCAAAACTAAAGACAGGGGTTATTGCAATAGTACTGGGTCCCCTGATAGCAGTGGGAATTATAGGATTGTAAAATAATACTTAGCCAAGAGAAATATAAACAGATATCTAATACATGACTTGTACAAGAAACTTCATAAGAAATGCTCAAAATAGCCAAAAACTAGAAATAGCAAAATCTATGAACAGGACAACTAATAAACAATTTGTCATGTATTGATAAAATGGGATACTACTAGGCAATAAAAACGAGGGAGTTACCGATAAATATAACAACATGTATATATCCTTACCATTAAAAACAAAGGTGGATTCATTTATCTTAACAAGTAGCAAAGTCAGAGAGGCAGACAGGAGATTCTGATACACAGAAAGCCAGAGAGATAATAGGATACAGCATCTTCAGTGACAACCAAGGCATTTATAGCTTAATCTACAGATCAAAAGAAATCAAGGAGGAACAATTGGAGGCTGAGGGCAATTTAAAAAGAAAATAGTTTGGAGCTAGTTTCATTCTTCTACATGTAGCTATCCAGGTTTCCCAGCACCATTTATTGAACAGAGATTCTTTTCCCCAGTGTATATTTTTGTCTGCTTTGTCAAAGATTATATTACCATATGCAGATGGTTTCATCTCTGGATTCTCAGTCCTGTTCCAGAGGTCTATGTCTCTTTTCTTATGCCAGTGCCATGCTGTTTTAGTTACTATAGCCTTATAGTACAGCTTGAAGTCTGGTAGACTGATACCTCCCAGTTCGTTCTTTTTACTTAAGATTTCTTTGGCTATATGAAGGAGGTGTTCTCTGGTTTCATACAAAGCGTAGAATTATTTTTTCTAGTTCTGTATAGAATGATGATGGGACTTTGATAGGGATTGTATTAAATCTGTACATCACTTTAGGTAGTATGGACATTTTAATGATATTGATTCTACCTGTCCATGAGCAAGGTAGGTTTTTACATCTGTTTACATCTTCTGCAATTTCTTTTTTTGTGTTTCATAGTTCTCCACCTCTCACTTCTCACAAAAATCAATTCAAGATGGATCTCAGACTTAAACCTAAGGCATGAAACCTTAAGAACTCTAAAAGAAGATGTTGGGAAGACCCTCTCAGACATCAGCCTAGGCAAAGAATTCCTGAAGAAGACCCCCAAAGCAATCACCGCAGCAACAAAAATAAACAAATAGGATCTGATCAAATTAAAAAGCTTTTTCATGGCCAAGGAACTATCATTAGAGCAAATGGACAGCCTACAGAATGGGAGAAAATATTTGCTCTCTACACATCTGATAAAGGGGTGATAACCAGAATCTATCTAGAACTCAAAAAAATCAACAAGAAAAAAACCAAACAACCCCATCAACAAATGGGCAAAGGAAATGAACAGAAGCTTTTCAAAAGAAGACAGAATAATGGCCAGCAAACATATAAAAAAATGCTCGACATCTCTAACCACTAGAAAAATGCAAATCAAAACCACAATGCGATATCACCTCACCCCAGTAAGATTGGCCTCTATTTCAAAAAATCCCAAAACAACACATGCTGGCAAGGATGTGGAGAGGCAGGAATACTCTTACACTGCTGGTGGGACTGCAAATTAGTGCAACCTTTGTGGAAAAGAATTTGGAGATTCCTCAAAGAACAAAAAATAGAAATACCAATAGATCAAGCAATAGCACTATTAGGCATCTACCCAAAAGAGCAAAAAATATTCTATGATAAAGACATCTGTACCCGAATGTTTATGGCAGCACAATTCACTATTGCAAGGATGTGGAAACAACCCAATTGCCCATCAATTCATGAATGGATTATTAAAATTTGGTATATGTATACAATGGAATATTACTCAATCATAAGGAACGACAGTGATCTAGCACCTCTTATATTTTCCTGGATTAAACTTAAGCCCATTATCCAAAATGAGGTACCACAAGATCAGAAGAATGAGCTCCACTTGTACTCGCCATCAAACTGGTTCTAACTGATCAACACTAGGGTGCTCAGATGGCAGAAATACTCTCCAGGGATTAGGGGGATGGGAGAGTAAACCCACAACTAAAGGACATGGGGAGCATTATAGGGGTAAGGACATGCCTCTAACCCTTGCTTGGGTGAGGCAAAGACATAAAGTGTAACCTTAATGTTTGTACCCTCATAATACCCTTAAATTAAAAAAAAAAAAAGTTTGGATCCCTGATATCTTTTCTGCTTCTGAACCAATTTTCAGATCTGAAATTCAGCTACCAGATGACATTATAGGTTCCTGGAATCAAGGAGCAAGCAATTCCATTCAACTGTATATGGTAAACATTTTCTTACTTTTATTTTTTTCCAAAGGAGTCTATGACCATTAAGTAGGATAAGCATACAGTGAGAGAAGTGGGATAACCACACATGTTGAAGACTAGTGGACATAGTGACTGTGTGGTGATCCAAAGAATTATAATGACCTTGTTGGCATGTGAAGTTACATGGGGACCAGGCAATATGTCCTGGCCCATCCCATATGTGACTCATAGTGTATTCACTGGATACAAAGACAAATTAAGGGTTAATTTCTGCTTATCTCCTCTCTCTCTCTTTCCCTCTTTCTCATATATATATATGTGTGTGTATATATATATATATAAAAGATATATATGTAAGATATATATATATATATATATATATATATATATGGAATGAACATAATTGTCAGAATTCCCTCATCGACACTTTTCCCTGTGATATAAGAGCTATTATATTAGAAAAAAGCCCAAGATGAAAACTATGAAACTGCCCCCACCTGTGGCCAAAATTGTTAGTGCTAAACAATGCTGTTTACTGGGAGTATGGCAGAGATTAGTGCCATGCATGAAAACCTAAATGGCACAAAAACAATACAGAGATGTGTTCTCCATCATATATTCATTTAATTAACAAATCTGGTCCCTATTTAAACCAAGCAGATTCCTAAAGATGGTAGTAAACTCCAGCAAACTCATCTACGTGGCAGCCTTTTTGAGCTGTGCTGTTAATACCTTTTTCAAAAACAGATTGTAGGGTCTGAATTATATGGTAGGCATCGATTTATCTTATGAATGCACTTTTTTAATTGCTATGTGTACTGAGGACGAGAAGTGGTCTGCATTCATTTGGAACCCATTTCAATGTACATTTCCATTATTGTTCCAGGACACTTAATTCTCTTGGCCTTTTTCATAATATAATCTTAAGAGATAACATTTTTCTAGGAGCCAGATTTGTTAATTAAATAAAGGTATTTCAAAAAATTACTTTGGTTCGGTACATCGATGGCATCATGTTATATGGGCCAGATAAACAAGAAATGGCAAGTAAGTTAGATTATTAATTTATCCCAGATTTACCCAATGGGAGCTCTTTCAGTTTGGCTCTTCTGTCATGCTCTAATTTTGTTTTCTAAACAGTTCTTTATTTTTAGCACAGCTAAATGATTTAGACTCATACTATACCTTCCCTTCTCAGCCCTTCAGTGTACTAGGGTCTTTTTAGTAGAGTCAATAATTAAAAACTAACATCTCTGAGGTATGTATGCATATCACTACTGGAGTGGCCTTTTTTCTCTAGATTATTTCAACAGATAGAGGAAATAAATGTGTATGTGTGTTTGTGTGTGTGCGCATGTGTGTGTGTGTTTAAAAAAATCAGGAAATTATACTGAACCTCAACTTCTAACTAATTGATGGATGCTTTCTGGTCTTCTCCCGTTGTATATTTTATTTTTTAGACAACATTATTTAAAATGTGGGATCTTTAGATTCCTTTTTTCATCCTTCTTAGTTATTCATTCTGTCACATCTAGATTGCATGTGTATATCATACCCTCATTGTTTTATAATCTCTCTGATATTTACATTGCTTTATGTCTCTGTGATATATTCCAGGAAATTTCCCCTGACATTTCTGATCGTTTATTGATTCCATTTTGAGCTATATCTAATCTGATGTTTAATCAACCTATCAAAATTTTAATTGTAATAACATATTTTATTTCTAGTATTATGGTCCTATGGTCCTTTTCCAAATCTATCTATGTCTGTTTCATGGTGGCCTAGGCTTTTAGTTTCTTCCCTGTTATTTCATCATTAAAATTTTTTAAACTGCATTTATTTTATTTTTCCTTTTTGGGGTTTTACTTGTATATTCTAAGAATATTAATCATATTAGTTTGGTCTGAAGACTCTTCTCATAATTGATTATTTCTTTTTGCGATTTTACTTTTATTATAAGCTCAACTTCCACAGCTGTTTTTCTGTATATCCTGAGTTGTGGATATATTTGCAAAGAAAAGTTTGGATATTCATTTTGTCAGTTCCCTATAGATTTCATTATCCCCGATCCATAATATTTTTTTCAATAAATTATCTGCTTTGACTTCCTTACCCACTTGGCTAAGGTAATATATTTATATCATCCCATGAGTAACAAAGGCTTAGATTTTGATTCTTTGAATAATTATTTTTTTCTGACTTTAATGCCAGGATGGATATAAGTCTGCTTTTCACCACTCTTCTGTAACAGGAATATTGGTTGGTTTATTTGTTCTACTGCAGTAGTTCTCAAGCAGGGAAAAATCTCTCCACCCCACTCCCAGAGACATTTGGCAATGTCTGGAGACATTTTTGGTTGTCACCATAAATTTGGGGAGAGTGAGTACTTCTGGAAACTAGAAGGTCAAAATCTAAACCTCTATTTTACTGAAGAGCCAAGAGCAAAATGTCCTTTTTACTCTTCTTGATTTTTGTTTCTTTATCAATTTCAAATTCTGGAATTTTGTTGCAGATAATATACTGCTCTATAAGCTTAAAATAATAGTCCTTTTTAGCTCAAAAAAAAACCTAATGAGATTTTTTTCCTCTCCTAGTGAGGAAAAAATTACTACTCACTAGTGAGAGGAAAAAATTACTTCCAACTTTGATGTTTTCTTTTTTTTTTTTTTTTTTCGCTCACTAAAATTCACTTAGAAAAACATTTATTTTTGGAAGTTTCATTGAGCGGAATTACAACTTTCATAAATTATGTTACAATTCAATATTTTCCACAGTAATCTTTCCTGAAAAACCAATAGACATTGTAATTATCATTAAGACCACGCTAATTTTGGAATATGCAAATATGTGAAAATCTTGAAAATCTACAGTACTATGTATAAGCTAGTTTCTAATAAATTTAGATTTTAGCTTTTTTAGAAATATAAATCATCAAAATAATAAAATTCAAAAATCTAGTTCTACCTCTTAGCTCCCTATTATTATATAGTGATTATTACATTAAATTCTTGATAAAAATGTTATTCTGCTTGATTATTATTTTTATTCTTTACCCGAGAGATTTATTTTGACTTTAATTCTTGTTCCATGATTTATCTTTTTGTAAATTAATATAATGATTATCCACTCTATAGACAGCACTTGACAGTGGAAATAATCAAGTGTCTTACTAAATGAGGTCAACCCCTTTCAGTAACATTGCAATATATCAAGATGATTCAAGTTTCTTCATTATATGCAAATGTGGAGGACACGATGACTTTGTAACCCTGATTGCCTGGGAACACTGCCAAAAATTGGATTTTGTGCTACATTAATGTAATGGAGAGAGACTCACTTTTGAATTGCACTTATGTTCTATTGGCTATAAAAAAAAAAAAATCACCATAACCTTGACTGGTCATTAAGTAGAAAACCCTGATTATAAAGTGAAGGCAAAATTAAAATGCCAAATATAATATTTCACATATTATTATTAAGGTACACATAGTTTATAAAAACAACAAATTAGTGATAAACAGACATTATAATAAATTCATTATTAAACATTCACACATACGCCACATTTATATTAAGTTCTTACTGTAGGCCATATACTCTTCTGGGCAATAGAGCTAGAAAATCAACAGGAGCAACAACAAACAAGCTCATTTCCTCAGGGAATTTATTCTTGGTGGAGAAGGAACACAATAAACTATTAATCAAAAATATCCAATAATGATTAGTACTAAGAAAAAACTAGAGAGTGCATTACGAAAGTGAGTGGGATGTTTATATAAAGCACACTCATCAGAGGTGATATTGTAGGTTGAATTGTGTCTTCCAAAAAGATATGTGGAAATGCTAACCCCTGTACTTGTGAATGTAACTTTATTTGAAAAGAGAGTTCTCACATATGTAAGCAAATTAAGAAGAGGTCATTAAGGTGGGCCCTAATCCAATATGACTGATGTCCTTACTAAAGAGGAAAATTTAGACACAGAGACAGATAGGGAGAATATTTTGTGAATACAGAGGCAGAGATCGGAAAGATGCATCTCCAAGCCAAGGACTGCCAGGCTTGCCAAATATCATCAGAAGCTAGGAGCAAAGCAGATGCTCTCTCTGAGCCCTCAGAAGGAACCAACACTGAGGATACTTGATTTTGAACTTCTTGTCTTCAGAACTTTGAGACAACAAATTGTTATTTTAAGCAGCCCAGGTTGTGGTACTTTGCTACGGAAGCAATAGGAAATGGATACAGATGATATTTGAGACCTAATTTACGACAGGAGTCAACTTTGTGAAGAATTGAGGAAAATCATTCTCAGTAGAAACATCAACTACTGCAACAGCTCAAGGCAGGAACAAGCTCTCTTAGGCATAAGAAACAGAAAGTGCCAGTGTGTGTAGTGTGAAGATAATAAGGTAGGGAGACAGTTGTAGAAAGTGATACTGAATAGGTAGGCAGACAACAAGTCATATTGTCCAGTCAAGGAGGTCAGATTTTATTATACGTAAATTGGAAAACTTATTTGAAGATTTTAATAATAACAGAATGTAGTCAAAAAGGAAATTTGTATTTCAAAATAACACTCTAGAGAATGGATGGGGGAGAGAGGGAAGTGGACAAGAGTGAAGTGGGCAGAGCAGTTCAGCATGCACTGCAGTGATTGCTGGTCTAAACCCCAAATGCTGGCAATTTTTATTCTGCTGGTAACTACTGGAGATGGTGAAGAGTGAAAGATCTGTAATACGTCGGTAAGAATTGCTGGCCGAGAGCACGTGTTGAGTGGGAATGGTCAAAAATCAAAAATAACTTCTGAGTATCTGGCTTGAGATACTGGGTAAGGTTGTTGATATTATTTTCTGACATCGGGAACACTCCGGAAAGAACGATGTCAAGGGGCCCATGTTCAATTGTGATATTCCAGGAAAAAAAAAAAAAAAAAAAAAAAAAAAAAAAAAAGGTCTGTTAGCTATGAAATTAAAATATTAAATTTATAGTTTGGACATATTATTGATTTTCAATTCAGGGTCAATGTTGCATCTAAAGATATGCATTTTGGAGTAATCAACATTAAGTTGGTATTTAAAGCTTCAGATATAGATACATAAGGCGATCTTCATTAGAGAAATATGTATTCCCATGAATTACACCATAAAGTCTACGATGTTTCAAGACTGGTTAGGATATGGAGCACACAAATGATATTGATCAAGAATGACCTTGAAGTAAATGAAACGTTCAGATTTGATGTAGAGAAAAGAAGCAGAAAACCAAACCAGTACTTAAGAAAAGGTTCCTGGAGACACAAAGGTCAAGGACACAAAGAATGGGTTAGTTTGCCATTCTTTGGGAAGGAAATGAGTTAGCTACTGAAGGGAATCAAAGATAATTCCAAGCAGAGGAAAGAGAATCTCCAGAATTTTGAGGGTGAACGAGCAAATGATATGGTAAAATAAATGGAGAAAAAAACCCTTCAGTATGATTCAAGGTAAGTGATAAAAAATGAGACTGGGGTTGTAATCAAACAGAAGATCAATTTTACTTAGTGAAACCCATATTAAACATGTTGGAGTTCATCCTAGTGGGCATGGGAGGCCTTCAAATAATTTAAACCATGAGAATGTATCACATTAAATTGTTGTTTCACCTGTGGTGCAAAAAAGAGATTTGAGAGCAACATTAGGAAGCTTCTACTATGCCTCATTCGTGTTTCCTGAGTGACATGATGTTATCATTCTTAGCCTAGTAATAATGGCCTCAAATATGACCCACAGTGAAGATCATAACATCATTTGGTTACCTGGAGCAGTCTTGATTTACCGCTATGTTTTGACATAATTAAGTGTACTCTTTCTTCCTTGAAGTGTTCCAAGTCAGGCTGTTCTGGTAAATGTTAAACAACTGCTGGGAAATGGTAGGTCCTAACTTGCAGCATTAACTGATTTCCATGGTGAAAAAATTACTACCATGGTGACCTGTTTCAAACTAACCATTTTTAACACATGGCCAATGAAATTTCTTTTTAACAATCAACTTAGCCAAGCCAGTACAAGTCAGTTTCAGTCCAGTACTGGTTCTATTTTTCATAATAACTTATTACCTATTATTAGTACTCTCCATGCTTAAATGAGCTTAAGTTTTGATTACAAATTAAAGGATCACCTTTCCTAAAATTGAAGAGTGCTAGTGGGAATAAATTGTATAAATATACAAGTAAATGTTTACTTGCATTATGCTTTGGAAATGGAATCAAATTATATCATACAAGGATGTGAAATATGAGATAAAACATTAGATGCACATAATCCTCCTAGAACAAAAATATTAATTTATTAGATAAATAATTCTATAGCTCATATACGATACCTTATTAAATAATGACTTCTATAGATTCTATAATTATAAAAGTTATTTTTGAAGATATTTTCTTTTTACATAAAAGTATTTATGCATAATATTAAAGTATCTCCTGCCATTTACTTTGGAATGTTTTAAAACATTAATAGGCCGGGCGCAGTGGCTCATGCCTGTAATCCTAGTACTCTGGGAGGCTGAGGTGGGAGGATTGCTTCAGCTCAGGAGCTTGAGACCGGCCTGAGGAAGAGCGAGACCCCGTCTCTACTATAAATAGAAATAAATTAGCCAAACAACTAGAAATAGAAAAAATTAGCTGGGCACAGTGGCGCTTGCCTGTAGTCTCAGCTACCCAAGAGGCTGAGGCAGGAGGATCGCTTGAGCCCAGGAGTTTGAGGTTGCTGTGAGCTAGGCTGATGTCATGGCACTCTAGCCCAGGCAAGAGAGTGAGACTCTGTCTCAAAATAAATAAATAAATAAATAAATAAATAAATAAATAAATCATATTAATAAATTTCGATTACAGATTTTTGCTCACAAATTGAATAGCTGATATCCTTATTTTATATAATGATTAATGAATTGCTTACTAAATCTTAAAACAATAGAATTGTTTTCTATCAGGTTATTTTAATAGGCATTTTAATTGGGGCTCAACAATTCCTTTAATTATTAAGAAAAAAATAAAAAATATGATAAAATATTTAAAAATTAGAATTATCAAGAAGGCAAATAAT
>RJWJ010019965.1:0-29631 GCA_004363605.1 Indri indri | reverse complement strand
TGACTGCAAATCTTTAAACTGACCATTTCTAAACCTATTTCCAGACCTTTATCTGGAACTTCCAACCCACATGATAAAACGGTCACCACAGTCTTTCTGCTTGCATGTTCCAAAGGCACTAAAAACTCAATGTGCTCAGAATTGCATTCGATATCTTTCCCCCGTGTCAGAACCTCACCCTAAAGCAGTCACGCGCCCTAATTTTCCTCTGAGGTGCCCTGTGCTCAAAAAACTACCTCTCGTTCCTCTTGTTCTCCCACCTTCCATCAAAACTTTGACTCTCTCAGCTAATCTCAGCAAGGTGTTAGGAAAGCTGGCTGAATAACATTAGTTGACAGGGTTACATGATAGGGGTCCCCCTCACTCCTCCTGAGAGTATTTCTTTTTCTTTTTTTTTTTTTGAGACAGAGTTTTACTCTGTTACTCAGGTGAGTGCCATGGCATCAGCCTAGCTCACAGCGACCTCAAACTCCTGGGCTCGCGTGATCCTCCTGCCTCAGCCTCCCAAAGTAGCTGGGACTATAGGCACATGCCACCATGCTTGGCTAATTTTTTCTATTTTTAGTAGAGATGGGTCTCACTCCTGCTCAGGCTGGTCTTGAACTCCTGAGCTCAAGTGATCTTCCTGCCTCAGCCTCCCAGAGTGCTGGGATTACAGGAATGAGCCACCGAGCCCGGCCAAAGGAGTATTTTCTTATTAGCCCAAATAAATCTCTAATATCGGAATTCCAAGCATTTTGGCAGCATTTCCCTTAAATTATAAAATTCAGTTCACTCTCGTAAGGCCCAGACCTGATGATTAGTTCTGAGATTTCTTTGTTTATTATTAATTGTAAGTTGGAAACTAGAATTTCGTCCCTTTCTTTCACCTCTCTGCTTGTAGAGCTCTTTCCTATCTATAATCTCGGAAGAGGTTCTGTTTTGCTCCATTTTTTTTCCCAGATCAGATAGGGCTTGACTCTCAAATTTTCCCCTCTCTCTTCAGTTTTTTACTGCAAACCTGAAGTCTCCTAGACATCTCTACAGAAGAAGGGGAGACTGGAGTGGCGGTGAACATGGCAGGTGGGATGCAGTGAGCAGTTACCTGCAGCCTGCTGACCCTCAGAAGCTTGTTGACCAAACACGAGTACTATAACGTTTAACACTCATTGCAATAACTTTCCCAGACTTCAACACTCACTTTAGAACTGCTATTAATAAATCATGCCCTCTCAAACAAATTAACATTTGCGACTTTGCTGCATCTATTAGTAACGGATTAGTTATAATTTGTTTTCATGCTTGCTCCTAAAAATGCATTTGAAGTTATTTAAAGAGGCACAAATAATAGAATAAGAGCAATAAATGCGGGAAAATAAAGCCGAATAATTGGTAGAGTCAGTGCACAAAATATTAATACCAAGGATGTTAAAGGAAAAAATTATTCAATGACAATAGCTAAAGAATGGTAAGGCAGACTACTCAGGATATGGGTTTTTGCAGTAAGAGGAGAGGGATTGGGCCCAACTCTGAATACAACAAAGAAAAGTGGGAATTTATAGCCAAGGAGCAAGAAGGGGATGGAAAATTACTAAGAGGAAACACCAGGGTACAGGGGATTCTGGTCGAACTGACTGGGCAGGGTTCTTGCTGAAGGCAGGCAGTGCTGATAAGTTATAGAAGGTAGGGGAGAAAGAATTTTGATCAGAGATCAAGGAGCGGGGATTTTTGCTAAACTGACCCAGCAGGATTCTTGCTAAAACTGGACTAAATGAAACAACGGCAAAGCCGAAGGTTGAGCCTAGCTAAAAAGTGAGCTCAGGGAAGGCTCACTCAAGTGCGGTCAAAGGAAAGAGTCTTTGTCAAGGGCAGAGATGAGGGACAGAAGTGGAGCAAAAATTAGGTTTGGAGGCTTCCAATGGCTGGCATAAAGGGATAAACACCATAAGTTGCAAGAATGAGATTAATGGTATCCCCGTGATAAAAAGTACACCTTCTTGTTTGTTTGTTTCTGACACCTGAGAGATTTTGTTTTCCTAAAGGGTTCATGGTATGATGTAGTAAACTATGTTCAGAGCAATGTTTTTCAACAAGACCAATGGTGAGCTTTATAAGGCTACTTCTTAGGATGGCCTTCAATGCAATAGGCGGCTCACCAAGCTAAGGAAAGGCACAGTTCTGAAAGGCCCACATATTCTGGTTCAAGCACAAGGCTAGCTGTGTGTGGGCTCTGTAGATAAACTCCCCGAGTTTGGTGCCCAACTTTGCCACTTCCTGGCTATGTGCCACTGGACAAATTACTGTATCTCATTGCTTATAGCTATAAAGTGGGAGTGATAATATTATCTGCCTCATAGTTTATTGTGTGGTTAAATTAGTTGATATATGTGAAGGCTCAGATTAGTGCCCTGGCACAAAGTTTTCAGTATTAATCAAAGGAAGACAGTGTAGAATATCTAGAAGATAGATTTACAATAATTTAGGACACACATGCAATAAATGACATTTCTTGCTGTTGGACTTTTGATCATAGTCAGGCAGTGAGAATTTGAGGTTATACTTTCTGACAAGAACCTAGCCTGTAGAAATTCTATATGGCTGATTAAAGGAGGAACCATATGCTCTGATAATCAGCCCGGTAGGAGGCTGAGTTTGACATCTGTAATGAAAGTTCAGGAGCCTAATTGAACACATGACGAATGGAAGGCCGTCCTCTTACATGAGCCCCACAGGTTCTTTAAATAACTTCACATGCATTTTTAAGAGCAAGCATGAAAAAAATGATACGTATTATTAGATATTCTACTAGGTATTCCTGTGGGGGAATTCAAAGGTTATCTGAGGAAAGAGTTCTGGGTCCACTAAGATACACACAGATCTTCAAGGACCTGAATTCAGTGCAATAGAGAGAGCTTGGATGAAATAATTTTAGGCTGGAGAATTTTCAAAGTGAGATAAATATTTATTCTTTCTGACCATAAATCTCAATAAGGAACCAGAAAAAACAGTTTAAGTGCAGCAAATCTCTAATGGATCCTGCAAGATGAACTGATTCAAATATACTCAGTGGTTCCCAACCTTTTTGACACTAGGGACTGGTTTCATGGAAGACAATTTTTTCATCAACATGGCAGGAGATGGAATTGGCCACAGGTGGGGAGGTGGAGCTCAGGTGGTGATGCCAGTGATGGGGAATGGCTGTAAATACAGATAAAGCTTCGCTCCCTTGCCCATCACCTCTCATCTCCTGCTGTGCCTGGGGTGGAGGGTCTAACTTTCATGGAAGACAATTTTTCCACAGATGGGGGGCAGGTGGTGCAGCCTGGTCCCTAACAGGCCTCAGGCAGGGGACCCCTACCTGTCTGTGGCCTGGTGGTTGGGGACCGCAGTTCTGGACAACTGAGTTTTGATCTGCTAGGTAGGGCAGTAAGACACAAATCAGTTAAGCATTGAAAAATCATGATTTAAGCATTATAGTAGTAACATAAGTCCATTCTCTTGAAAATCATCAGTGTAAGTTATTTATTGAGGCCAGTATTCATCATGATAGAAAAATGCTTCATCTACAATTACATGAATGACACCACCTTTCTTCTCTGTTTTAAACAAAAATTTACCTGATGATTATCCTATTTTTATAAACTGCTAACCACATATTTTGATTACTATGAAGTATAAAACAAATGACTTATTCATAAAATGTATCAAATTATTACCATATTATATTTTATTTGAGTATTACACTTAAACACTTAGAGTGTTGTTTTTGTACATTCTTGGTAGAATAGCATGCTCATCTGCTTAGTAAAAACATTAATATATATATTATGTAGGTGTACATCCATGTCATCAAATTCTTAATAAAACCGTTACATTGAACTCTCTAACTCTGTAAACTTTCTGGATATTCAGCTAAGAAAAAAAATAATATAATGCTGATTTCTAGCACATTTCACAGATCTAACTCTAGTAACTTAATCTAGTAGCACAAAAGCACACATATGTGACTTGGTTGCAAAAGCATATATGAACAGTTAAACTTGACTTAGTATGGCTTTTGGCTGACTTCTCAAAATTCTTTCTTCTTAAATATCTTTTTAAAACTCCTAAAACTGTACCTTCTTTATACAGTGTTTGAGACTTAACTGAAATGAAGTGGCATCTCTTCAATAAACTACTTTCCAAAAAACCCCAACTTTACATATTCATTCACTTCCTCACCCACTTTGATTCTGTTATCTTCATCTCTTGGGGAGGGATATTTGTAAAAATATAAATGTTATTTGTTTTTGACTCTAAAACTCATGTCAATTTTGCGAGGAGAGATTTTAAATAAATTTTTAAACTTTTAAGGCTTTATAAAACAATTAAAATTATTGGATATATACAGTATTATTAAATTAGGTTTTTAAACATTTTATTCCACCTATGACTAAAGTTAAATAAGGCCATAGCAAAGAAAATCCAGTTGGAAAAGATCCCATCTAACTGTTTATTTGGTATTGTTTAGAGAGAATCTTTTATTTCCAGGAAGTTGTTTTTTGTGCAATAGAGTCACACATTTAGAAATCAGACCTTTTTAAGGAGCCTTGCCATGGAATTAAAGCCCTTGTGTTTGATATTATTCTGACTTACATATTGCACAAATATGCAAGAAAAATAGCAAGAAATCCCTTACACCCCATATTCAATTTTGTTCTTAGGTTAAATGAATAAACTATAGGATCAACTGGGAAGGGTATCATCCCTAAGCTACCTCTTCATCTGTGGCTTTAAATTGTATTTATAGACTTGTTCTTATGATGAGTCTAAATTAGTGAGAGAATTAATACGTTGGAGTCTTTTAAAATGAGAATATGCCATGGGGCACTTTGCATTGTTCAGATGTCCAAATGAACTCAAGAGACATAACACCACCTGGCTCACCCTGTGCTTTCTGCCAGCTCTCATGTACATCACCACCAAGGCTGACTTAATATTGTCTTGCTCACACACCAAACTGCATCCAGGGAGACCTCAAGTCCTGTGGAAACATTTTGAGAGGAATTTATCAGAACCAATGCACTTGCATATCCTGGCTTGGTTGTTACTGTGTTAAACAAGCTCATTTATATCTGGTCTGCATTTAATTACTCCTTCAATTTCTTTCACTCATTTATTTATTCAACAAACATATAGGTTTTCAATTAGGTGCTGTTGTTTTAGATGCTAAGATACAGCAATAGAAAAGGAAGCATTCTTCCTCTCATTGATGTTATCTCCTGATGGGTGAGACCAACAATGAACAAATGTATGCAAAGCGTGTAATATTAGGTGATGATAAGTGCTATGGAGAAAAATGAAATTAATGAGGCAGATAAGGAAGGTAGAGAGGGCCAGTGGCAATGTGGTTGAGAGGGAGGACTTGGTATTTTATTACCCAGGGAGATAAGGTGACATTTAAGCAGAGAGGTGAGGGACATTGAGACATATGACTTTACAGGGGAAAGAAATGTCAGGTGGAGGAAGCTGTAAGAGCAAAGGCCCTGAGGTAGGAGCATGCTTGGCACACTGGAGGAGCATCCAGGAGCTTTGGTAGAGCAAGCACAGGAGGAAGTCACAGGAGAGAAGGTCAGAAATATCATGGGCCTTGTAGGCCATGATAAGTAGTCGAGGTCTTGTCCTGAGTGAGAGGCAAAGGCTGTGGATCATTTGAAGCAGAGCAGTAATTTAATCTGATTTATATTTAATAGTATTATTTAGGGTGAGGTGGAGAGAACACTTTTCAGGAAACAAGAGAAGGTAGGAGGTTATTGCAGTTGACCAGGTGAAAGAAGATAGTGGCTTGGACTAGGGTGGTGGTGGTGGAAGTGATGAGAACTATGAGATTCTAAGTATATATTTTGAGGGTAGATCCAACAGGATTTGATATATATGGGATGACTCTGTCCTGGTTCTCATTGGACACCCCTAGTTATAATTAATGAGTGTTCTCTTTTACTCTCAAAGGTGTTCCAATTTGGATGATAAATTATATGGTCCCCTATTTATAAAACATTTTACATTTTCAAAAGCATTTCCTCAAACATTATCCCCCAAAGCCAAGGTGAAATAGATGAAAGGATTCACCCTTGACAGACAAAGAATCTGAAGCTGAGAAAGTTTTAGTGACTTGTCAAAGGTCACAGACAGCGATGGCAAATCCAGAATTTCAAACCAGGTATTTTGCTTTCAGTCCAGTGATGTTTTTTCTACATCCCAGTCAAATTGTATCTACAAAGCACAAGTGCATCTTTACCCCCTCACTCCATGACTCCTTCATTGCTTAAACATCTATTGTTATGTACCTGCTGCTCTTCTAAGTAATGGGGACATATCAATCAACCCAAGAGCCCTGCCCTTTTACAGATTATATTCTAGCAGGACAAAAAGGATAATAAACAATAAATATAGTAAATAAGTAAAATATATAGTATGTTAGAATGTGATGAATGCAGTAGACAAAAGTAGAGTAGGATAAAGAGAATTGGTGCAAAGTCACCCCAGTCTTAACCGAGAGGTGGTCAGGGTAGACCTACAAAGGGGAGTGACTCAATCAGGAGCACTTTCCAGGCGGAGGGAACAGCCTGGGTAAAGGCTGCAGGCAATAGCAAGCCTGGAGTGTTTGGAAAACAGCAAGAGAGCCCATGCATCTGGGGCAGTGTAAGCAACACAAAAAGTCACAAGAAATAATGATAATGGGGCCAGATCATGCGACATATTGCAGGCCACTGTGAGGACTTTGTTCTTTCATCTGGGTAAAATCAGAATCCACTACAGGGTTTTGAGCCAAGGAAGAGGATGATATAACTGGTATTTTAAGAGAAGGATGTTGTCTGCTTTTTCATAATGAACTGTAAGGGGGGCAAGAGTAGAAGCAGGGATACTAGTTAGGAACGTACTGTAGTATGGCCATGACAAATGATGTTGTCCTGGCCCCGCGTGGTAGCAGGGAAGGTGGTGAGAGGTGATGAAGTTATAGCCACATTTTGAAGATAAAATCAACAGTATTTCCTAATGAATTGTGTGAGAAAAAGAGAGCTAGTAAGGATTATTCCATAGTTTCGGTTATCTAACTGGATGGAGTTTGCTATCAACTTACATAGGAAAGGTTGTAGGTAAAGCAGTTTTGTGAGAGATCAGGAGTTTTGTTTTGGACGTGCTAGGTTTGAGATGTCTGTTAGGTGTCAAATGGCTATCGGGCATATGAGCATCAGGACACACGTGAGGTTTAGTACAGATGTCTGGGCTGGAGACATCCATTTGAGAGTTTTCAGCATATAGTTGGTATTTAATGCCAAGGGACTGGATGATATGACTGAAGAGACACATGTATATGGAAAAGGTGACCAAGAACTGAGCCTAAGGCACTGCAATTGAAAGAACATTGGAAGGAGAGAAGCAACCTGCACAGGAGACTTGGAATAAGCAACTACATTGGAGTAAACCAAGAACAAGACTTGAGAGGAGGGACTTACCAACTGCAAGACGCTGCTAATAGGTGAAGAACAATGAGGACTGAGAATTAATCATTCAATTTGGCCGTATGAAGGTCAGTGGAGACTGGACAAGAGTTGTTTGGTAGAATAATGGGGCTTGAGATTCTCTTTATCTAATAAGCTTTCAGGTGATGCCCATACTCTGGTCTGGGAACCACACTTTAAGCATCAACAATCTAGTGAAGAAGCAGAGGGATTAGGTAGGAGCCAGGGGAGAAAAGGAAGATCCTGTAGCTGCTAAAAGAGCTTGTAGATGCTAAAAGGTAGATTGCGAACCAGAGGAAGTTTTCTTCTGAATGCTTCTATTTTCTCAGTAAAATATAAAATAAGGCCTCCAGTTGAAAGTGAGGATGAGGGAGAAGGTGTTGGGTATTTGAGAGGAGAGAAGATGCACCACAGTAACTAGGCAAGTGGGGCTGTGAATGGACCAGGGATGCATAGTGTGATTGCTGGGCAGCAAAAAGGCCAACTTCAGGCATGTGGTAATGAATTTAGAGTGAGAATAGTTGGCATGCTTATTTGTTTTTCTTTAACCATGTTCTGCTACACAAGTACAGGTGCAGAGTAGGCAGGATTAGATTCAATCATAATTTTAGATTTACTAGGGGAGCTCAGGAAGATGAAGGAGGGTCAGGGAGTTGAGAATCTTCCCCAGAGCATGATTATAACAATGAACCATAGAGTTTGAGCCACTAAGAAGGTGGGGGACAGCGGAAGATGGTGGAGTCAATATACAGGAGGTCACAGTGAAGTGGAAAGACAGTGCAGGGTACAAGAAGGAGTGAGTTGGAAAGATACAGGGGGTGCTCAGAGAGGGAAGGCATGTCACTGAGAGTAGAGGGGTGTATTGGGGATGTCACAGGTTACGGCTGTGGGAGCAAATCGGTGAGACTGGGTGGAAGACAAGCTCATTGGAGAAGAGGTCAAGACACTAAGGCACCAAGGAAGTGGATTATCCACAGCAGTGATTCCCAAACTTCGGCTCATCAGAATCTCATGAAGGGTTTACTACAGGTCAGATTGCTGGGCCCCACTCCCAGAAATTTTAATTCAACTGGTCTTGGGTAGGGCCTTAGGATTAAGTTGTGTTTGATGTGTCTGGTTAGAGGACCATATCTGGGAAACATATCCTACAGGTACGTTGAAACTACCAAAAATTGGGAGAGGAATAATATGGGGGAGAGGAACATTGAGTCTTGAGCTGTTGTCAAAAACAAAGGGTGAAGGAGTGAATCAGAAGTTGGTAGTGAATGATCTCAGTGAGCTGTTGCAGAGATCATAACGTGGTAACAATGCAAGGCAAACGTTTGTTTTAGTCTTTGCTATATCAGTGATTCAAACTTCTGAAATCAAGCTGGTTTCTGAATCTGTCCTTTACGAGCAATGTGACCTTGGACCAGTGGTTTCTATTTGTGTATCTCTGTTTCCTCAACTGTAAAGTCAGACTTTTATTAGCCCACATCCTGAGGTCGTTGAGAGGATATATGAGTTAAAACTGCTAAAGTACTTAAGACAGTTTTGACACAGAGTACTCACTAAACTCACCACAATTGTACCTATTATTTATTAATTTCCTTATATTCTTTGTTTAAATGCACTTTCCTGAAACCCTGTATGTTGCCCTGAAACTTGTCTTTTACATCTGGTTTGATGTTGAACTCTTTATTTTCTTAATATTATTTGGAATTTTAAAATCTGACTCCCCATGACAAATGGAACAGTTGTTGATGTTGACATTCATTGCTTTGAACTGGGAATGTTGTAACGGACATTGACATCGCTATCATCATACAGATGTAAACTATAATTATGATCAAATTGCTTTCTGTGAAGGCTCCCCAGCCACCAGTAGAAATGAATTTGACCATAACATTTTTGTTTGTTTTTATTAATTAAAATTCAAACAAAACGTTAACCTAGAAAAAAACGCATGCAGTTGTGAAGTCCCCTCCTATTTTTTTTTCTTTTCCTTTCCTTTTTGTGTGTTACTCTTTTTTTTTTTTTTTTTTTTTTTTTTTTTTTTTTTTTTTTTTTTTTTTTTTTTTTTTTTTTTTTTTTTTTTTTGTAAATTTCCGGATATGACAGGGGTACTGAACATAGCTTTTGTGTGATCTTTTTATCTCGGGTCTCACACATTACCACAAAGTAAATAATACATGAAACTATAGGAGAAGTATATAGAAACATTTCTGCTGCATATTTAATGTCATTACAATCTCCCTGGACAATGTAACAACTGTAACTAGCCTGTATACTGAATTTAAATTCCCTACATCATGTTCCCTGCATTATGTCCTATGCAGTGTAATTAGAAGAGGTATTAGGTGTCTACTTGGCAAAGCTTGGGTTCCATGTTGCCCATATATTTTTCCCCCAGTGAATGACTTTCCAAAAAATTCTTTAGAAAAAATAAGAGAGAGAGAAGCAATTTAACAAATGATTTTGTTTTTCATCTCCAAAGGAAGTTCCCCAGTCATTCAGCTGAATATTTTTAAAACTTTATACCATAAAGCGTTAGCCTTTCTAGGTCACTGTACTGCATCTGAGCCTAAAATTAAAACCATAAATTCTTAAAGCCTTCACTTTCACAAACCTTTAAAGGCTGGTGAAAACAGACATTTTCCTTTGCCACTTACTGTGCTTATTTATGTGAAAAACAGCACTTTGAAAAATCTGGCTTAATAGCAAAGTTGCCCAGACTATAAGGAAGAGAAAAACCAATTTACATGTTTCCATTTTTCTTTCTCTTCTGATAAGTCACTCCTCATGTACTGGGACTCATGCTATTCTCTGTCCAATTTAAAGAGGGAGCAATAGGCCATCCCCAGCTAATGGTCAAATCAATATTAAAGTACAGAAGGCAGTTATAAGTCTAATATCTCCCATAGCACCCATTTCAGTGCTGATGTATAGCAGATAACTAATAAATCTTGACACCCTGACAATGAGTCTAACTTATAGGCCCTTTGTCCACCAATGAGAGACACTTTTGAGACTTTTGGGAGATGGAAGAAAAGCAGAAGACACACTTGTGTTCTTCCAGGAAAAGCAAAAGCCGTGCACTATGGCAGAAGTGAGTCTTGGAGCAGGAGGCAGCTGTGCCTGCTGCTGGCATGCCCTGCAGGTCAGCACCTCCTAACTTTATGAAAGCTTGTGGACGCCTTCCCTGTCCTTTATCCTCTAGCCCTTCTAATGATCTTGAGGCTCCCAATTCCCTACATTAAATCTCTTCTGGCTTGAAATACCTCTTCTCCCTGACAGAGCCTGATATATCTAGATCAGGTGGAAGAACACAAATTGGGAGGCAGAGATGCCATCTAGAAACATACAAAATACTCTGGCATTCAACTGAATGGGGGACAATTCAAACACAACACTAACTAGCTGTTTGACCTGGGAGAAGTTACTTGATTTCAATTTGCTCATCTGTAAATGAGCTACCTCATAAGGTTGCTATGTGGTTTAAGGAATTAATATTCATAAAATGCATAGAATAGAGACTGATACATGGTTAGTAATACATAATTTTTGCTAAAGAAAAATTAATTTTAAAAATACACATCTTGATACTTCCTTAAAAGTGATCTTCTTAGGAAGCTAGACACTGATTCCAATGTTCCAAACATTCCTGGAATGTGGACATTTTTGAAATTGTGTTGATACCCAGTCTAGGAGGCACATCAGAAAAATACCAATTGCACACTGTGGAGTATTCTTTTTCCCAGTGCAGGAAGCTCCCAAGACCCAGTATCTTTGCCTGACAGCTCACCTCAGCTTTGGATGAAACATTATATTATGCAACTTGGCCATTCACCTTCTTCATGTACTTTCGCTCCAAGTGATTTAGGACTGATTATACAAAACAAAATACACTCTCAAAGGATGAAGCATTGCTACCCTTAAAGATGCTCAAAACAGTGTTGCAGAGAACCAAAAGGGATTCTAATTGGGGAGTTGCAAATGCTTCCTAGACAATGGCATTTTCACTGACGTAAGATTATGGCCTCAGAATAACTGTTTTGAAAAGGAAAGGACTCTTTGGTTGATACTTTTAAAGAAAAATAATTTTATCTAGCTTATAATAATCCATGAATATGCAGGGGTTGTCCTTCATAGATTCTGAGATTGCAGTGATAATAGAGGACAGCAAAACACAACACGATTAAAAAAAATAACACAAAACAGCTTCAAGGACATAAAGAGTGCTCTGCAGGATCACGATGAACTTCCTCTGTTGCTCTTGACACAGCTGGCAAATGTTCCCCTAAATGTTAGGTGCAGACACCTGACAGTTTAGGTTCAAGAAAATCTGGCTTCAAAAAGTAGGTCTCCTCATTTTTTAGCAACTTGTGTTTGACATTCTATGTTTTTCCTTGGAGGCATTGCTCAGTTTTACAAAGTGAGGCACACTTTTCGTTACTGGCAGATGCCACCCAGGGGAGAAAGAGGAAAATATAATGTCTGTCTTATTTGTTATTTTAGGTGCAAAACTATTCCCTCTGGTTCCTAAGTGTCTCAATAATCAGTTGAGAAATCCAGCAAGAGTATGTTAGGTAACTTCAAAAATATTTTCCAGGTGTTTATATTAACATCGAATGAAAGCATTCTGTGCCAATCCTGTAGCCCATAACAGAGGTTTGGAATGTTCTTGTGATTTAATCCTTTTCATGCCATTTTATGAGAAAAACGATTTAGTTAATTAGTCCATTTCAATCCAGCTGAATGAAGATATCTGTAGTTTACCAAGATGAGTCTTTGGGCATACCCAATTTCCTAATCTCATGCATTTGGGACAAAATCTCAGATTAAGGACTGCAAAAACTCGTAATTTTTTGATATTTAAAATACTTATAAATGCAAATCTGAGATTTACATATTTGAACATGCACAATGTTGTTCATGCTTTATGTGAAGTGTGTAAAGAAAGCAAAAGCCTTTAGGGTTTTTTGTTGTTGTTCTTTAATGATTGTATACAAAACTTAAAATTATTTTATATTTGTGATTTTCTGGAATTTTACTAAGCATACACTCATTCATTCATTCATTCATCCAACCAACATTTGATGAATGCCCACTAGGGATTATCTCTGTGCTAGTCCCTGGAGATACGTAGCTCTTAATCTGGAGGAACTTTAACTTGAGAGAGGAAAAGTGTGTATCTGTGTGTGTGGTGTGGGAAAGTTAATATATTAATTATCAAGTAATTGTCAACTACAGTGCTTAAGTTTCAGTAAATTTCTCAAGCTCATGCACCTGGAAAATGACAGTTTATCAGAGGTTGGCCAAATTCTCCCCTGCTGCTTGTTTTTTACATGTAAAGTTTTATTGGAACATAGCCAAGCTCATTTATTTATGTATTGCCTATGGTTACTTTCAGTTGCAAAGACAGAGCTGAGCACAAAGCCTAAAATATTTACAGTCTAGCCCTTTAGAGAAGAAGTTTGCTTTCCCCTGGTTTAGATCATTATAATTGCAGATCAGGCATTTGAACACAGTTCCATCTGGCTACAAAGCCCTTTCCACCTTATTCTGTCAAGCTTTTAGAATCGTAATATCCTAAAGAGTTCTCTAGTAGGCTTCTTTTTTATTAGTAATAAATATTTTCTATAAATTTTTTTTTTAAAATGTTTTTGATGTTGGACTAAAAATCTCCACCTCCAGAAATGACCCATCTTCAGAAATAGAGTCTACTAGAATGGGGTGGAACAAGATGGCCAAATAGAAACCTCCAGGGATGGTCTCTCCTCAGGAACACCAAATTCAACAACTATTCATGCAAGGAAGCACCTTCAGAAGAACCAAAAATCAGGTGAGAAATCATACTACCTGATTTTAGCATTATATCAAGGAAAGAAGTACTGAAGATGGCAGAAAAGACAACCTTGCATTGCCTACGCCACCCCTCCCCCAGCCCCAGCAGTGCTGCACCAATTATGCCTAAAGGAGAGAGAATCTGTGAGCCTGGGAAAGGTAGAGTGAAGTGATTATGGGGCTTTGAATTGAAACTCAGGGTCACCCTGGCACAGGTGAAAACAGCACAGGGCAGAATTCTGCTGGTGCCCACTGAGGGAGCATTTAGACCAGCCAGGCCAGAGGGAAATCCTCTGCCCTGAAACCTGAGTTCTGGCTAGCCTCACCACTGGCTGCTGGAGCCTGAACTAAATTCATAAGGCAGTCGGACCACAAAGGCTGCAGTCCTTGGGCAATTCCTGTGGCTGTGCTGCTCAGAGACAGTGGAATTGGGGTGCATGTGACCCAGTGAGACCCCAGCAGCTGTGGCCTACCCAGTGCCTATGTCACCCCTCCTCCAACTACAGGTACAGCTCAGAGAGAGTCTTCTTCCACTTGGGGAAAGGCAAGATAAGAGTTCAGAGGACTTTGTTTTGAAATGTGAGTACCAGCTCAGTCATAGTAAATTAAAGTGCCAAGCAGACTCCTGAAGCTCCTCAATCCAGGCCTTAGTTCCTGGAATGCATTTCTGGACCCACCCTGGGCCAGAAGGGAACCCACTGCTCTGGAGGGAAGGAAACAGTCCTGGCAGGATTCACCACCTGCTGATTAAAGAGCCGTTGGGCTTTGAATAAACATCAGAGGTAGCCAGGCGATGGTCACTGCAAGCTTTGGATGAGACTGGGCTGGCTTCAGGTGGAGCCTGACACTGATGGCCATGAGGGTGTACCCACATCCCTCCTCCCCCAACTCCAGCAGCCCAGCACAGAAAGTGAGGAAAGAAAATGAGCGACTGCCTGGAAATCCAGGAAATTCTCCTGTATCTTATCCAGGGCCACCAAGACAGTACCACCAGGAGTCTGCAAGAGTCACAGCATTTCTGGGCTTGGGGCATGCCCAGTGCTGATATGGCTGTGGTGACCAGAGACTTAGACCACACAACTCAATTCCTTTTGAGTATTTTGAGTATTTGAAAAGCTTTCTCAAGAAGGATGGGTTCAAACAAACCCAGACTGAGAAGACTAAAATAAATACCTAACTCTTCAATGCCCAGATACCAATGAATATCCATAAGCAACAAGAAAATATGAACCCACAAAATGAAATAAATAAGGTACCAGTGACCAATCCCAGAGTGATGGAGATATGTAACCTTTCAGACAACAAATTCAAAATAGCTGTTCTTCAGAAGCTCAATAAACTTCAAGACAACACAGAGAAGGAATTCAGAAGCCTATCAGAGAAATTTAACAAAGAGATTTAAATAATAATAAAAAAAATCAAGCAGTAATTCTGGAGCTTAAGAATTCAATTGACAAACTGACAAATGTGTCAGAGTCCCCCACAAGCAGAATTAGCCAAGCAGAAGAAAGAATTAGTGAGCTTGAAGACAGATTATTTGAAAATACACAATCAGAAGAAAAAAAAGAAAAAAATAAAAAAGAATAAAGCACACCTATGAGATTTAGAAAATAGCCTCACAGGGCAAATCTAAGAGGTATTAGCCTTAAAGAGGAGGTAAAGAGAGAGATTGGGGTAGAGAGTTTATTTCCAAACCTAGAGGAAGATATCAATATTCAGGTACGAGAAGGTCATAGAAGAGCAGGCAGACTTAACCCAAACAAGACATTTAAAAATCAAGCTCTCAAAGGGCATGGATAAAGAAAAGGTACTAGGGTAAGGCAAGAAAAAAGGAAGAAAATAATAACATGTAAAGAAGCTCCATTACATCTGGCAGCAGAATTTCACTGGAAACCTTATAGGCCAGGAGAGAATGGCATGACATATTCAAAGCGCTGAAAGAAAAAACCTTAACTCTAGATATTATATTCAGCAAAAATATCCTTCAAACATGAAGGAGAAATAAAGACTTTCCCAGACAAACAAAAACTGAGGGATGTCATCATCATCAGACCTGCCCTACAAGAAATGCTAAAAGGAGTTCTTCAATCTGAAAGAAAAGGACACTAATGAACAATAAGAAATTATCTAAAAGTATACAAGCACTATAATAGTACATACGCAAATACAGAACACTCCATTGCTATAATTGCAGTGTATAAACCACTTATATATTGATTAGGAAGACTAAAAGACAAACCTATCATAAATAACTATAACAACTTTTTGAGAGATAGATAATATAAAAAGATATGGATGGAAACAACAAAAAGTTAAAACGTAGAGGGGGATGGAGTTAAAGTGTAGAATTTCTGTTAGATTTCTCTTTGTATGTTTGTTTGTTTGTTTGTAAGCAGAGTTGTCATATGTTTAAAATAATTGGTTAAAAAAATGTTTTTGCAAACCTCATGGTAACCGAAAAAACTACCATATGACCCACTGCTGGCTATGTATCCAAAGGAGGGGAGTTCAGTATATCAAAAAGATATCTGTACTCCCATGTTTATTGTAGCACTATTCACAATAGCCAATATTTGGAATCAACCTAAGTGTCCATCGGTGGATGAATGGATAAAGAAATTGTGGTACATATACACAACGGAATATTATATAGCCACCAAACAAATGAAATCCTGCCATTTGAAACAACATGGATGGAACTGTAGAACATTATGTTAAGTGAAATAAACCAAGCACAGAAAGACAAATCTTGCATGTTCTCACTCATACATGGGAGCTAATTTGTCTCATGTAGACAGAGAGTAGAATGATGGTTACCTTCTGGGAAGGGTAGCAGGGGTGGTGGGGATACAATGGGGGATGGTTAATGGGTACAAAAATATAGTTAGATAGATAGAATGAACAATATTTGATAGCACTACAAAGTGACTATAATCAACAGTAAGTTAGGGTATACTTTCGAATAACTGAAAGTGGAACTGGAATGTTCCTAACACAAAGAAATGATAAATGCCTGAGGTGACGGATATCCCAATTACCCTGATTTGATTAATTCACATTGTATGCCTGTATCAAAACATCACCTGTATCCTATAAAGATATACAACTATTATTATATACCCACAATAATTAAAAATAAAATAAAAAATAAATCCTGCCATCCAAAAAAAAAAAAAAAAAAGAAACAGTCTACTTTTGCATATATCAGTTCAAAAGGGAATAGCAGAGCCAGGTAGGAATAAATAAAATAAAAGGGTAGAATTACATTACTTTAAAAGAATCTTCCAATTCGAACATCTCATTGCTCTATGTTTCTATAATAAAACCACATGGGCTAAGATTAAATATAGTGCTGCAGCTGGAGCAAACCCACAGCACAATGGTTTATGGAAGTCAGTTAAAGGTGGAGACAAACCTGACTATAATTGTACCATTAAAAAGTCCAAGAATCCCACATTTTATATTTTAAAAATAAGCATAACCCCTAAACAATAACAAATTATTAAAAAAAAAAAACACCTCAGAAAATGTCGCTGAATGTAGTTTGGCAGCATTCCCAACCCATCTTCGAAACATTCATTAGATTCTAGCAGGTGAGTATGATGTGATAAAATGCCATTGAAGAATAAAAGACAAAATATCAATGGTTAAAGCTGATGGCAATAATTGTTTCTTCATGTTACATATAGTCTAAGTGAGCCACTAAGACTCATGGTTAAAGCTGTAACACGGGCTTTTGATCTGAGAATGGGCTGGACATATCTATATAAAGAACTCTACTGGAAGACTCCCATTTAATTAACAGGAACAGTGCTAAGGGGAGAGGAAAGGAAGGAGAAGGAAACAAAGGGGAATAGCCCTCAAGGTCTTCAGGCTGCTGTAATTACATCTCAGCTTGCTGGTAAAACTTGGGAACATTTTCCTTGTCCATTGTACATTCAGCAAACACTTTCTGAAGACCTGCTCTTTGCCAAGCCCTGAGCTAGGTGCTGGAAATACAAGGGAGAATATAGCAAACTTGCTCCTCACTTCATGGTGCCTATGGGGTCGGGGGTGTGCAGAGAGACTGAGCAGTTATGATAAAACATGAGGTGCTAGTGGGTGTAGAGCAACATGGAGTCCTATAGGGATGTGCCAGGCAGATCTGACTTGGTCTAGATCCGGGTAGATCAAGACTAGGGTATCAGCCTCCTCCCTGAGGGGTCACCTGCGACCTGAAGCTCAGTGAGAATCAGGCTCTTCTCTCCTCCTTGCCTTTCTTTCTCTTTACATTTCCTTGTTCATATCTGCTCAAAGTCCGAAAAAAGAAATTTATCTAGGAGCCGTTTGAAAAAGTGGATAAATGTAGAGTCATGCAACGAGAAGAAATCATCAGTACAAGCAGATGCTAAGCAGGTAATAAAAATAAAATGCCAAATCTAAAGGTGACAGAATCCATTTCCTTCTGCAACGCGATGACATAAAATGAATGATAGGCAAAGAAGAATGTGTCTGCTACAGAAAATGAGTGACAAAATTTTACTATAATCGTTAGGTACAAGATAATTAACACTGATAATGCTAAAACATTTAAAACATATTTAAGTAAGATGGATCCCCCAAGAATTCACCTGGTTTACTTCCTCTGAGAATCCGTCCCTCACAGCACAGGGTAGAGTTGATTACCCAATTTCAGAAGTATAATTTTCTTTAAAAATATTACTGGTATGTATAACATATTGTTTCTTTTAAAGAAAAAAAATAAACTAACATCTGTGTACATCCAACCAGCCTAAGGAATACAACATTACAAATACTCTTTCCTAAATTCTTCCCTCTCCTTCTCCTCCCAGAGGTAAATTCTCTCTTCAATTTTATATTAATCATTTTGTCCATTAAAATGTTACCTCATATTTAACTGATGCCTAAACAATATACTATTTAGTTTTGTCTACCTTTGTACTTTTTATAATATAATGTAATTATTCTGTATACATTTTCTGAGATTAGATTTTGCATAACGTATTTCTGAGATAAATTTAGGTTGAATTGTGGAGCTAAGGTTTATTTACTTTCACTTATTTTTGCTACCTGCATATGGATCAATTTGGAAAAAATGGCATCTGCATGATACCATGTTTTTCTATCGATGAAAATTACAAATTCATTTAATTAGGTCTCCTGTGCTACCTTCAAATATAAACCATTAGAGTTTTCTTTCTGAAGGTCTTGCACATCTTTCATGAGGATATTCCTGGTGACCTTATATTTTAGTTGCTACTGTAAATATCACCACTGTAGCTTCATTATACATGTTTTCTTAAGCAGTATTCTGTTATTCCATTATATGTAAGTTTTTCTGTTTTTTTTTTTTAAGAGATGGTGTCTCATTCTGCTGCCCAGACTGGAGTGCAATGGCATGATTATAATTCACTGCAACCTAGAACTCCAGAGTTCAGGCAATCCTCCCACCTCAGCCTCCCCAGTAGCTAGGACTAATTTTTTTATTTTTTATTGTTTGTAGAGTCAGGGTCTTGCTCTGTTGCCCAGGCTGGTTTCAAACTTCTGGGTTCAAGATATCCTCCGTGTTGGCCTCTCAGAGTGCTGGGATTACAGGCATGAGCCGCCATGTCCAGACCAATTATATGTACTTTTAATATTTAGTTATACATTTTTCTTTAATCTATGGTTATTTAGAAATACATCTTTAATTACAAACACATGGGATTTTTTTTATTCACTTCTAACTTAATAGAGCTGATGTCAAAGAATGTGCTAAATATGATACTGATTCTTTGATATTTGCATAATCTTGCCAAAATGTCCAGTACTGGTCAATTTTCATTAATGTTTCATTTGTGTTTAAAAATATGTGCACACTCCTATTCTTGGTGCATTATGGCTATTAGAATAAATGTGTTCATTGTATTGGTCAAATCTCTATTATTACTAATTTTTTCCTGCTAGACTTATTATTGAGAGAAGTATGTTCAAATCTTCCACTATAATAGTAGATGTTTAATTTATTTTTATACTTCTGCCAATTTTTGCCCTATGTATATTAAAAGCATGCTATTAAGAATATGCCAGAATTTTTGTTTCTTTCTGATAGCTTGGCCCTTTTTGTCAATGTGCGGGAAACCTCTTTATCTCTTACTCAAGTGTTTTGGCTTGATGTTTTTCTTTTTTTTCCCCTGATATCAATACAGCCTGCCTTTGTTTGGTTATTATAAGATAACTTGTATTTTTCTATTATTTTACATTTATCTTTTCTCTATCATTATGTATAGAATGTGTATCTTACAAATAGCATATAGCTATATTTAAAAAAATACAATCTGGCTATTTTAGCTACCATTCAGTTAATTTGCATTGATTGTGAGTTCTAATGTATTTGGATTATTTTATACTCTTATTTTGTGATTTTAATTTATATTGCTTTTTAATTTTTTATTACTTCTATTGGCTTTGTTTTGTATTGTTTTCTTCAAATAATCCCTCTCTTAGTTTTGAAATTATGTGCACAACTTCTATTCTATTTATTTTTAATGAGTACTCTAGAAATGTTAATGAACATATTTTAATAAAAAAAGTCTGAAGTTTATCAATATCTTTACCTTTCCTCCAAACAATTAAAGAACATTGTATAATGATAACACTGCCTCCACATATATACTAACTTTACCTGATTTTTTAGCTCAACCTTGAGACTTATTTGAGCATTAGATATTTTTATTATTATGTATAATCAGTGATTGTTTAATATTTATCAAAAAGTTTGTATTTTCTTTTCATATTTCTTTTTGTATCTCACATCTTCCTTTTGAGATCATCTTCATTCTTTTTGAATTACATTCACTAGCTGCTTCTTTAGTATTAGTTTATGTTTACTAAACTCAGGGCTTTTTTATTTGAAAATATCATTATTTAGCCTTATTCACAACCACTTTTCTTGCTGGATATAAAATTCCAAGTTGACAATTATTTTTTTCTCATTCAGTTAAAGCTGATTGTATTCTACTATCCATAATTGTTAAAATGTCAGTTTAAATTTTTATTCTGTATTCTTTTCCTTTCTGGATGCTTTTAAAATGCTCTTTTTGTCTTTAGTGTTTTGTAATTTCAATATAAGTCTTTGGATATGGATATCTTTTTATTTATACTGCTTGAGTTCTTTTGGACTTTCTGACTCTGAAAAATGAAGTCTTTCATAAATTCTAGAAAATTCTCAGTCATTTTTTTTGACTAAGTCATTACTTTTCTGCTATTGTTTCTGTTTCTTCCTTCTGGGACTGTGATTAAAAATTTGTTAAATCTTCTCACTCTACCCTGTTTAATCCTTAGTCTTTCTTTCATATTTTTTGTTTCTTTGCCTCTAAGAGCAGTATTCTATAATTTCTTCAGATCTATTTCCCAGCTTATCTTCTTTTGAGAAGTTTCTGTGGGTCATGAGTCCCTGCATGGCTTAGCCAGGTCCTTTGCTTCAGAGCTGGGGCTGTGGTCTCATCTTAAGACTGAACTGGAGTAGGATCCACTTCCAAGCTCACATGGTTGTTGGCAAATTCATTCCCTTTGGTCATAGTATTGGGGTCTCTGTTTTGTGGTGGCTGTCGGCTGGAGGCTACCCTCAGTTCCTTGCCCTGTGGGCCTCCTTTTTCATGGCTTCTTTTTTCATCAAAGCCAGCAATGTACAGAGGCGCTTTGCCAGACAGAGGTCACAGTCTTACGTAATGTAATCACAGAAGTGACATTCCATCACCCTTGCTGTAATCTGTTGTGTTAAAACAGTCATAGGTCCCACCCACCCTCAAGGAGAGGGGTCACATAAGACACGAACGTCAGGAGTTGGGAGATATGGGGGCTGCTATAGAGTTCGTCCACCGCATGTGCTTTTAGCTTATTTTATTTTTCTGGCACTATATCTGATTTTGTAAACTTTAACTGTAAAATGGGAAACAGAATGCATCAATATAAGGGAAGGAGCTGCAACTTGTCCTGCTCTCCCCATTTCTTTGTCTTTGCCTGGATTTCTGTAATATTCTCCTGACTGGTCTCCTACCTTTCATCTGGCTCTCCTCAAATCCATTCTCCACCCTGCAGCCCTTGTGATCTCTCACCAGGGTCCACCTGAATGTGGAGCAGCCTTGCTTATACCCTTCAGTGGCTTCACACAGCCCTGGGATCCAGTCCAAACTCCCAGTCTCACCTTGCTTAGCCTTGGAACTTCATATTTGTCCAGCTGCATTTCTCATAGCTTCCTTTCTTTACCCTCATTCCATCCTTACTGAGTTACTTGCAGTTTACTTATTCAACAAAACACGATTGAGCCTACACTTTAAGGCTCTGGGAACCAGTAGGAAATTGGCAGGACAAGTACCTTCATTCTTGAAAATTAACTTCTAATCGGGGAGATGGACAATAAACAGATAATTCAGGAAAATAAATCAACATACAAATAAGTAAGCAAATAAATGTATGCTTCTTAGAACATGAAAAGTGTCTGAAGACAATGCAGGTGCGAAGGACATCGGAGTGACAGGGTGGGTGGGCCCGTGACTGGTTAGAGAAGGTTGTTAGGACAGGCCTCTCTAGGGAAGAGATTGGAAA
This sequence comes from Indri indri, assembly GCA_004363605.1. Taxonomy (NCBI): domain Eukaryota; kingdom Metazoa; phylum Chordata; class Mammalia; order Primates; family Indriidae; genus Indri; species Indri indri. The sequence goes on along the minus strand of RJWJ010019965.1, from coordinate 7,738 downwards.
AATGGGATGGAACCATCCATGGGAAGATTGGGGTTGCAGGCAGAGGAAATGCAAGCATAAAGGCCCTAAGGCAGAATCAAGCATGCTAAACATTTGGCAGCCCTCTGTGGCAGGAACAGAGCAAGGGGAGAGCATTAAGAGATACGACCAAGTGGGGAAGAAAGGGTCTTTTTGAGCTTGATTAGTGTCCTCAATATTCTCTCTGTGTCCCTCTAACCTTCTCCACCTGCTCTCTGCCCAGAAGGCTGAACTGCGTGGATGACGCTGACAGGCTCCCTGGCAGGAAATGCAAAGCCACAAGCACGAAATCTGCAGGAGGGAGAAGGTGGTTGGGAATTTATTGCACTGACCCTCTGCTTAAGGAGTTGCTGTGGCTGCCTGTGTCCTTGACTCAAGGTCACAGACACTGTCAGGCAGCCCTCTCCACACAACTCTTTTTTTCAGATTTCCAACTCCTTCCTTTGACCCTTCAGAACTAGCAGTGATACAGTCTCCTCTCCTTACTAGTCCCGGCTGGGGTAATGATCTATAAACTGTGATTTTCTCCACATTTTGCTCATACTTTTCTAAATAGTCCCTTTATCAAAATATCCTCAAAAACTCCAGTTTGAATATTCTGCCTCTTTCCTACAGGGGGCCCTAACTGATGTAGTAAAGAACTAGGGTGGTTTTAGTTGAAAATCTCCCAGAAAGCTGGATGCAGGGAAATTGCATGGTCTAAATTGCATCTTAAAAGTCACTCTACCTTGCACATGGAGAATAGAAGCTGAATGGAAGCAAAACTCAGGAAAATATTTAGGGGAGCATTGCAGGGATTTAGGTGAGCAATGATTACATACCATACGGGCAGGATAGAGGGAAACCACAGTTCTAGTAATAGCTCATTACTTCAGGGCTACTATGTGGGGAATCTTTGTTAGTTTTAGCCCAAAGGGGCATTGGGAGGAACAGCTCTTGAATCCTGGGTGGGTTTCTTATTGGCCTAGGTGACTCTAGCACATGGTGTGTTTATCAGTCACAGAGTCATATCACACTGAATTGGAGGATATATGACTAGTTCTGGGCACTATCTAGGCTACTTAGTTGATATTAGTTATTATACCATCACAGGAGAAACATATCAATGTAGCCACGTGTGCAAAAGGCACCCCTGATTTTTTTTGATACTAAGCTCTGCAAATTACGTAGCCAGTTCTATATTCAGATATTATTTCTTGAATAACCAAAGACAGCCCATGCCCAAACCAAGGAAAGCTAGATATTTTTTTCCATTTCTTTTGGTTCTAAAGTGACTCTTCCACCTCTCTAAGGATCCTTCTTTATATCCTAGAAGAATATTTGCCCAGATATCAGTCTTCCGGAAAACAGAAGAGTATTAAGGAGATAAATGTCAAAGACAATCTGCACAAAATAAAAATAGATTCATTTGCATATGAATGTAATACAATAATCTTTAAAAAGTTGCCCAAGATATAAAAGAAAAAAAAAAAAACAGAATGGAGATATTATATAACACACCAAGGCAATATACCAATGATTAAAGTTATCACAAAGTTCTAGAAAATATACTGCATGTTCAAGAAAATTGTTTGGAATAGGGACAAAGCAATATTTAGTTTTTGATTATGCTATAGCAAATATTTTTAATCTTATTAGTCAAGTATGGAAGGAGGTGGGTCAGTGAGGATGGGTGGTGTGCATGGATTAAAAAAGCAATGAGATGAACGGGACAGAAATAAACCTTGCAGAAAAGGAAACAATGAAAATGGGTGGTGGTACTGGTAAGGTAATTTGAGTTTATTTCATGACAAGATATTGATATTTCATGTCTATTGTAAGCTTTTGTCACAGGGTTTCCCCTAGGAAGAATTAGTTGTCTCTTAGGCTGTGCTGATGCGACATTTTCTTATCTATGTCTGCTATAGTTTTCTTTGCTTAGCACTCCAATTACTCTGTAATTATTTGTTGTCAGTCTATGGACACCAAAAGACATGAGCTCCTCCAGGGCACTTTTCATTTCTTTTACTCTTAGCTTCTATAAGTGTGGCTGGCACAAAGTAGATACTCAGTAGGAAATGTTTGCTAAGTTAACTGTAGAATAAGTATATACCCCCCTATATGTGTACACATATATATGTATAGTAATTTGCTGCATAATGACATTTCGGTCAATGACAAACCACATAGCTGAAAGTGGTTCTATGAGATTATATTACTGTATTTTTATTGTACCTTTTCTATGTTTAGATACATTTAGATACACAAACACTTACCATTGTGTTATAATTGCCTACAGTATTCAGTACAGTAATTTGCTGTATAAGTTTGTAGCCTACGAGCAATAGGCTATACCATATAGCTATACACATTTATATATATACACACACAGAATTATTCTTTGAAATCAAATGATGTAGATTCATGTACATCAATAACTCTAAACTACTATAGAAACAATCTACAATGATTGTGGTGATAAGGATGATGATGATGACAATGTAAATGATAAAATACACCCTCCAGAACAAAGGAGTCCCCTACCCTTTAACTTCTGAATAATAGATGTTCTCCTGGGAGTTTGTGACAATTTTGACAATTGTTTGCAAAAAATGTGTGACTATGTGACTGTGTAGATGTGTTTGTTTTCAATCCGAAGTGAGGTCCTTATCTTTCATCAGCATTTCACAATGGTTTGTATTTTTTAAAAAGTTAATCCTGCTTTGTGGGTAAAACCATTTTGAGAAATCTGCCTGCATGCAAGTGTTGGATTTATCTTTGAGTTTTGATGAGATTTTGATCAAAAAGCAATCTTTGTACACTTCAGTATCCTACTTAGACTATAACTAGAATAATTCTTATACTATACAGCTCAAAAAGAATTCCATTAGGCTAAATACTCTATGATATCCTTGCAGGAAAGATTCTAATATGAACATAAGATGATATATTGATTTAGATTAAAATCGGGGTAGTCAATGAAAAATTGGAATTGGAGTGTAAAGCATAAAGCACATAGAATGTATTAATGGAGAAGTAGAACAACACCAGATATATCTTGTCCAAAGTGTTTTGCATGTAACAATATTCCATTAAGAAAAAGAGTATTTGGGTGATATATTGATGTGACTGAAGACTATGAAATAATTTCCCAGGAGAACACTGACTGCTTAAATGATTACATAAAATACTATCCGGTCTAAGTTGGAATCTTCCTTCAATTTTGGATGCCGTCTGCCAAAATGAGTTGCAGGAACAGAAGCTAAATCTCATAGTAGCTCCTGAATTTGTAATTCTATTTCTAGCACTTCCTTTGGGAAAAAGTTTACATCCTAATTTAATATTTAAGAGCGGTTATATATTTTAACCTCTCGAATGTTTCCTATTTTGACATAATCTTTTCCACTTTACTGTTGAAGGATAGTCACTAAAAGTTTACTAACGAGTAAGAATTGTTTAAGAGACATATTATTTTCATTTCTTTTTAGTGGTGATGATTCAGACTTTTCATTCATACAATGACTACGTATTAAGTGCCTGTTCTGTGCTACACCTTTCTAAGGTTTTGGAGTAAAATGACTGAAAAACAAATCCTATTATCAGAGAAGCTGCATCCAGTGATAGACATGGACTTGAACACCAAGAAGTACGCTAACGTGAGGCAGATGACATCAGAGGTATGCTTTAAGTATTCAGTATTCATATTGGTGTTGCAGTTTTAATATATGCCATTATTAGTATTTTGTAGTATTAGTAGTGCTATTGTAGTATTAATGTGGTAGATTGTATTTTCTAAAAATGGCCACAGGAATATTTATCCTACATGTTCTTTCAGAAATATGCTACTTCTCTATTTATAAGTGTAGTCTATTTCCTCTCCCCTTGACTTTGGGTGGTCCTTCGTGACTGCTTCAAAGTATAGGAAATAGCAGAAGTGACAGTGCATAATTTCTGAGGCTAGGTCATAAAAAAGTGATATGGCTTCCACCTGTCTTGCTCTCTCCTGGGTTGCTTTTGGACCAGCCACCACATTGTGAGGAAGCCCAAGCCCCATGGAAGGGGTAGGTGTTTTGGCCTCCAACCTTGACCAAGGTCTCAGCAATGACCGCCATGAACATCAGATGACCCACGCTCAGCCTTTGAGTCATCCCAGCTGATTCTGAGTAAAGCAGAGATGAGTTATCTCTACTAAGTCCTGCCCACATTGCAGATTTGTAAACAGAATAAAGTCATTGTTTTAAGACGGTAAATTTTAAGATGGTTTATCATGTAGCAATAGATGATTGAAACAATGTGAAAAATTAGTATAAGGTTTTAGTAGAAGCAATGTGTAAAAATATTTGCAATGTAAGGAACCATGTGATGTAATATAGGAATAAATAAATTGCAACAAGGTACAACTGGAGAAACCTCATTTGGGTGGATGAGTGGAATCAGAGAGAGAGAAAAAGAAAATGAACTAAGTACATATTGTGTATTGTCAAAGGCTCTTGAAATATGAGTAAGATTGAACAAAAAGGAGATAGTATAAGGTGGTGAAGGTGGGACTGGCATGGAAGAGGAGAAATTGTAAGGGTATTCACAACAAAGCAGAAGTTGAAGTAAATCAAGAGATAATTGCCCATGTTTTGGGGGTTTGAACAAAAAATAAGTGGTCCAGTTTTCCTGGAGTATAGGAAGACTTTCAAAATGGAAGTAGGGACTTAGTGGGTCATGAAATTAAGTCAAAAAATCAAACCAACATTTAAAAAATAACTAGAATAGAATAAAATACAAAATATGAGAGTGCATTGCATCTGGTAAAAGTATGAATTTTGTTGTAAAATTTTTAGTTGTGATTGTGTAAATGTGTGACCTGGGTCATAATATAAAACTAGATGATTGCAGTTCACAATCAAAAATGTGTGAAAAACACTGGTAGTGTGTACATTTAGGAGGATAACAAGAAATAAGCCTGGATTGGTAGGAAGGAGATCTGCCCTACTCCATCCAAATCCCATGGTTCTAGAGCCAACCTTCACTCTCTCACAGCTTTTACCTGAGTTAAACATTTGTTTAAATGATTTATTTTAATTCATATATAATGAATATTTTGTTATGTATTGGTTTCATTATATATTTGTTCTTGACATCTGAGAAGGTATTATCCAGTTCTTCTTTTCATGTTCTACTCCCATTCATGTTGTTTCTGGATGAACAAGCACAGCATTGGGACATTCTTTTCATCAAGCAAAGATTTTCTTTTCATTGAGAGATATTATTGTACGTGAGTGGAGAGTAAGCTTACCGATCTGTGATATAAGTATTCAAGAACTTAAGTTTTTAGAGAGATTTTTAGTCTACCACTTGTTAAGTTTGGTCTCTGAAGAAAATACCAATTCTTTCTTTAAAAGAATTAGTATTCTAAGAATGCAATGTGTACCAGAGTGTTGCATATTGGTACAGCCCTTTTGGAAAATATTATCGTAATACAAACTCTTTTACATAATAACTCCAGTCTGGTATATAATTCAACAGAGGCAGAGATACATATATGAAGATGTTCTTTGTAGCATTATCTATAATGACATTTAGACATAACTTGAATAAAACATTAGAGATTAATTCAGTAAATTGCAGACTTTTTAGATAATGGAAGGTGGTGATAAAATAAATAATTATAAAGAATGTATAGAAACATGTGAATACTGTGATAGTTAATTTTATGTGTCATCTTGACTGGGCCACAGGCTGCTCAGAGTAAATATTATTTCTGGCTGTGTCTGTGGGGGTGTTTCCAGAGGATGGAGGAGATCAGCATTTGAGTCAATAGACTCAGTGAAGTAGACTGCCTTCCCCAATGTGGGTAGATATCATTCAATTCATTGAGGGTCTGAATAGCACAAAAGCCAGAGGAAGGAAGAATTTGCTCCTTTTTTTTCTGCCTCATTGATTGAACTGGGATCTGTCATTTCCTCTTCCCATGCCCTTGGACTGGGATTGACACCATCTACTGCTATGGTTTTCAGGCCTTCAGACTCATACCGAACTACACCACTGGCTTTCCTGGGTCTCCACCTTGTAGGTGGCAGATCATGGGACTTCTCAGCCTCCATAATGCATGAGCCAATGCCTCATAATCTCTTTCTCTCTCTGTCTCTCTGACTCTGGCTCTCTCTCTTTCTCTGTGTGTGTGTGTGTGTATATATATATACATATATATATATATGAAATATAGTCAAAGACACTTTGCAAGTTTGGGGTAATATATGTGTAATATATACATATTTATATATCCTGTTGCTTCTGTTTCTCTGACCCTGTACTTTTAACAATAGCTAATATTTAGTGAGTGCTTATTATGAGCAAGGCTCTGTTTTAATTACTTTAAAAATATTTTTCATTAGATCCTCACAACTTCCTCAAGGGTAATATTCTCCACATTATATAGATGAGGTAAGAGATTTAAATAACTTGCTTAGGATTGAAGAGCTAGGCAGTGACAGGGCAAGGATTTGAAGCCAAGGAGGATGGTCTTTAAACACTATTCTATGTATCTTTTGATTTAAACTGTTCACACGTACACAAATATTCAATTGGAAGATAAAATCTTTTGAAAATAATTGACTTAGGGTAGTGAGAATGTGATTGCTTTTTTACCACTTTTTAAAATTGTATTTAATATATTAAATATTTTTTTTTAAATTTAAAAACTCAAAATTCCAGGAGTTTGATGGTTAAGAGTAAAAACAAATACAGTTTCATTCAAAAAAGACTGTAGTTGATTACACAGGATATGAATTCTCAAATCCCACTTTGAGCCACATTATTTAGGCTACTTTTATTACTGTAGGTCAAATTTTCATTACCGTAAGGCCATGAGGAAATACTATTCCTAAAGCGGTGTGTTCTATTCCTGTTGCGGATTTTCGGGCCAGTTAACATATGGTGCATCTTTTATAAAGTTTACTCTGAATTAGTTATCCTATGTTCTTACCCTACTCCTTCCAACCTAAGGAATTCTGTAAGTGGCTTTCTACCATTCAAATTTAAGACCAGACGTATACATATCAATGCTAAGTAAGTCTTTCTGCTGGCGGCAGAAAAGAAGCAATTTCACATTACTTTTCAAAAGGAATTCTCACTATTAAAGACTGCCCTCTTACTAACATTCAATAGAAAATTTGATGTCTTTTTACAACAAGTCTGGGAGTTGAATTTCTTAAATTACTGTAGATTTCGTTTTTATTTCAAATCAAAAGACATTGTGTATAGTATTTCTAATTTGGGAATAACACATGTGTATTAGTCAGGATAAACTAGATTATATTGTAGTAACTAATGAATCTCAAAATCCCAGTGACTTAGACTTCCACTTTCGGCCAAGATAGAGTAAGTGGGACCAGATTCACCATCGTTCTCCACACCTAAAACAACCAAAAAGCTGGACAAATTATATAAAACAGTGGTTTTCAAGGTATAATTGTCAGACAATTAAAGACAGTGATCCCTGAGAAACGTGAAACAAATGAAGTGAGCCCTGCTATTACTTCCAGCTTACTGCCTTGAGAGAGTTTCCAGACCATGGTGCAGGAAGGGGAACCCTGGGCAGAGCCTGGTGTACTCCCTGAGTTGAGATGGAGCTAAGAGTGTGGGAATATGAAGGTGGACAGAGTTTGTAGAATAGAATACAGGAGAATAAATAGCTACATATGCAAGAACTCCGCAGATCTGCAAGAGTTCTATTCAGAATTCAGCACAG
>RJWJ010019964.1:0-29637 GCA_004363605.1 Indri indri | reverse complement strand
AAAGAAAATAAAGTATCTAGGAATATATTTAACTAAGGAGGTAAAAGACCTCTACAGGGAGAACTATGAGACACTGAGGAAGGAAATAGCAGAAGACGTAAATAGGTGGAAAACCATACCATGCTCGTGGGTCGGCAGAATAAACATTGTTAAAATGTCTATACTACCCAAAGTAATCTACAGATTCAATGCAATCCCTGTTAAAATACCAACATCATTCTTCACAGATGTAGAAAAATTAATTCTACGCTTCGTATGGAACCAGAGAAGACCCCGCATAGCAAAAACAATTCTGGGCAATAAAAACAAAATGGGAGGCATCAATCTACCAGACTTCAAACTCTATTACAAAGATGTAATATTAAAATCAGCATGGTATTGGCACAAAAACAGAGCCATTGACCAGTGGAACAGAACTGAGAACGCAGACATAAAACCATCCTCATATAGCCACCTAATCTTTGACAAAGCAGACAAAAACATACACTGGGGAAAGGAATCCTTATTCAATAAATGGTGCTGGGAAAACTGGATAGCCACATGTAGAAGACTGAACCAGGATCCACACCTTTCACCTCTCACAAAAATCAGCTCACGCTGGCTATCAGATTTAAACCTAAGAAATGAAACTATTAGAATTCTAGAGGAAGAAGTTGGAAACACTCTTCTAGACATTGGCCTAGGCAAAGAATTTATGAAGAAAACCCCAAAGGCAATCACGGCAACAACCAAAATAAATAGATGGGACCTGATCAAGATTCAATGTTTTTTGAATTGCATTCCATTCATACCTAAGTGTTTTAGTGAATTGCACTGAATGTGGGGGCCAACTGGATAAAAGGAAACAGAATGACTAAGGATTCAATCAATCTTTCCATTTTTATCTCTTTTGTAGTTTGAGTCTTGCTTATTACCTTATTTGAAGGAGAAAATAAGGTCTGGTAATAAATATGAAGTGCAAGATTCATTTTATTTATTTTCATTTTTTATTTTTTCAAAGCATTGTATGTCTCAGAAAGATTTATTTTAGCTTTACAGTTCAATTATGGTCTATAAGTTTTTTCCTTGTAATATATAATATAATATTGGCAGAGAAAATGTATGGAATAAATAGCTGTTTATTTTAAATTGAGCAGTCATTCATATTAAATTTTCTTTTACACTATCCTTGCCTTCCTGTTTATTGTTCGCAAATTCATTATTCTTCTTTAATATGTGACATCTTCAGGAGATTTCATGATTTAGTCAGATTTTCCTTAATGGAGTAGTTATCTCAATTAGAAGGCCTCCAAAGTTGAGCACCACATCTTAATTTTATGGTGTTTAATATGCATGGACCACAGTTGGTGAAGTATTGAATTTAGTCACTGAATTGAAAAATACGATGGAGATAGGCCATGAATTCATGTCTGTTGGGTTCAGAAGTCAATATGAAGCAAATAATAAGGATCAACTAACACACTCCTGAACTAAAACTTGAGCTGAGAATGTGTGAAAAAGAGACACTGTGGAAAAATAATTGTGCTGACTTCTTTGCCCCTCAATTATTATTTATTATTTTTATATTATTAGTGGCGAGAACTAATATTGTTGTCATGTGCTAAAGGACCAAAGTATGGAAAATGAAATTTTATTAGCTCTAATTAAGAATATTAAATCTGATTAGATTAACAAAACATATTCACGAGATCAACTAGTGGACCTTCAATAGCTGAATAACTTAATAATTCATTTTTAAGGAAGCTTAAGATTACAGAAAAACTCTTCTCAGTTTGTTATCAGCTGCAATGATGGTACACATTTTTCATTCCTTCTGTATCCATCATTTTTGCCATGTAATCTCACGCTCCCTTACTACTGAGATCAAGGCGACCTGCCCCCATTGCTTGACACTGGATTGTACCATATGATTTGATTTCTCCAATGACATGTTAGCTTGTGCACTGGGTTTTGCTGTCTTGAACCCTCTGTCAATCACCATAAAAGCATGCCCAGAGTAATCTGCTGAAAGGTTAAAGTCATGCACAGCACAGCCAAATCATCAAAGAGGTCCTAGCCAAGACTAACCTAAGTCAGCCAACATCTGGCTTTGTAAATGAGCTTGCAATGTAAGCATGAAGCTACAACATGTGAGCAAGAAAAGCTGAGATCAAAAAAACTGACCAGCTGATTATAGACTAAATTGCCAGCATGGAGACTTCTGCTTTAAGTAAATACTAAAAACACTAAGCTACTGATTTTGAGTAATGGATAATTGGTACAGAAATCTTAACGTTTAATTACAAGTCTGAGCATAGAGTGAGATTTATTTATTTCCCAATACCTTGCATCTATTTATCTCATGAAGTAATTATGATATTTGTTGTAGAATTTAGAGCAAGATTGTGATTTAAAACATGAAATTAGTATTTTCTTGAAATAAAAGACATACAAATTTAATACTTAAGAGTATTTATTATATTAATAGAGAAATTCCATTTTTTGAGGCAAACTATTACACTACTATAAGAATGAAGCAAGAAGTCAGGAGTTCTAGAATCTTCTCCTGACAGTAATTATTTATGTAAGTTAAAAATATTATTGGATGCCAATAAGATGGTAGTCTAGAAAGCTTCAAGTCTATATTCCATCACGGAAACATCAAAGGAACAACTACAGATGACTTACTTTATAAAAACTCTGGAGACTAATCAAATATCTACAGCAATCAAGCAAATGCCCAATTAAGAAAGAGCCACATGAAAAATGGTAGAAAATTTCATGGCATTTTTACTTACCCTCATCCCACTTAACAACTGGGATATATTCTGAGAAATGTGTCTTTTGGCGATTTAGTCATTGCGCAAACATCATAGGGTGTACTTACACAAACCTAAATGGGGTGCATGTATGCATATATATTTACGTATTTTTATAAAATATGTAAAATCAAATGTCCTGGCACCATTACTGAATATAAAGCATTTCCCCTACTTGATCAACAATTTCAATATTAAGTGCCATTTATCAGGTTTCTATATATGCTCCATTGTAATCTTGTGGGACTACCATCATATGTGCAGTCCATCATTAATTGAAACATCATCACGCAGTGCAAGACTGTAGTTCTTGTGTTTTTGCAATAAGGCCACTCTGATAACCACGTTGATAATATTGAAATGATAATGTTATAAAAATTTTTTTCCATTAAAGGCATACTAAAAAAATGAAAAGACAAGTTGCGACTCAAGAAAAAATATTTAGAATATATATGAATGACAATGGATCAATATTAAGAATACATAAACTGATTATATAAATAAATTTAAAAAGAAGCCAACAAAAAATTTGGGCAAATATATAAATAGGCATGTCACAGAATAGTAAACTCAAATAATAATAACAAAATGCTAAGAAATTACCTCTCTAGTAATCCTGGCAAGGAAATAAAAAACACAGTGATCACAATTTTGGCCAATTCAAATCAGAATAAATTTTAAAGAGGAAGATTAATAAAATAGTGGTATGAATGCTTGCACAAACACTTTGGGGAGCAATATGGTAATATCAGGTAAAGATATGCAGACCATAAATCCTAACAATTTTACAAAATGTCTTGTAGATGAATTCACTGTGTTGATTTCATTAAAATTTCAAAAACCTGAAAACCACTTAAATGTTCACTAAAAGAAATGAGAGAAATAATTTTATATATATAATCACATATTGTATTAGGATAATATATAGTATACTACAATATATAGTAATGTGTATACAGGTAGTATACATATTTATATATGTATAAATTGTAGGTGTGTAAAGGTTTTAAATCTGGTAAAGTCTAATGAATGCTTCACTAACCAAAAAAATAACAAATTTCAGGAGTATACATAAGTAAGGCTGTAGTGAGCATTTTGTACATGCCCTTTGGGGCAGATTGGTAGGCATTTCTGTTGGATATATACATAAGAGGGGAATTACTGGATCATACAGTAGCAGTACTTACTTATATTCTTATAAAATAATTTGACAGTTTTCCAAGTGATTGTACCTACTTACATTTTCAACATCAATATATAATAATTTCAGTTCCTCCTCATCCTTGCTAATGCTTTGCATTCTCAGTCTTTTAAAATGTAGCCAAATTTGCCATCTGGAGCGTGGTCATACCATGTATCTTGCACTAGATTCAATATCACTGTGATCATCTAGTGATCCCCAAACATGCCACCTATCTCTTGCCCTATTTTAGAACTTTAGTAATTGACACTCACACTGTTTACTTCAAATTTTGTTCATGAACTGCCCAAATGGATACCCTGCTCTCTATTTTCACTATTCATCTGTGCCATTATTCCATGCCATTAGTTTAATCCATGGCCTCAAAAGACAACCTATGTAGAACCTAACCATACTCCTGATATCTAACTTAACCCCTATGAAAGTTTCCTAATGAAACATTATTTTGTGGCTTTCTGCGATCTTTCACAGTAGACATCCATTATCCTATTTTTCTTTCTCAGTAAAATTTCTCACTCTATTGCAGCCTCCCAATGAAAGAAAAAATCTATCTCATGCATCTTGTTTTATAATTAATTCTTCATAATGCTTTATATGTATTCAAGGACCTGGTTTTGCATATTTGGCTACTAATTTAATGAGTCAATGTATAACATAAGTCTTATTAGCTGTCTGGGAGCTTGTGAAAATGAGTTTATATTTAACGAGTAAATTCAGATTCTGCTACACCAATACATCTGGAAATTGCTTTCTGAGGCTCTCCTATATGGTTGAAACTTATCTTTTTGGTTTTATATCTTTCTAAAGATATCATTAAATCAATAATGAAATGTTATTCTTTTTTTAAACCTTGCCTAGGGCCTTCAAAAACCATATGGTCTTTTTTTAAAAAAAAGTTATTGAACTCATTTAAACTTTGACCTATGCTTTGATTGTGATTGAAATAGTCTGGGTTTGAAAAAGTGATTCATTTTCTTAAATGTTTAAAGAAAAAAAACTAAAGATAAAATAATCCTTTGATCTCCTTTACAGAGTTGTCCATAATAAAACCATATTCAAACCTACTGAGAAATATAAAATAGCTTTTGTACATTAAAAAAATAAAACTGCAACCTCTGATTAACTGATTTATGGTTACTTGTATATACTTGCATCTTAACCATCCTATGTGTTATGGGCTGAATGTTTGTGTCTCCCCAAAATTCATGTGTAAACCCTAACTTCTGATGTGACTGTATTGAAAATAACTCCTTTATGTAAGTATTAATAGCTAAGTTTAAATGAGGATATGAGGAGGGGCCCTGATCTGATAAAATATTGAGGAAGTGAGACTGGAGAGATCTCTTACTCTCTATGTGTAGGGCACTGAGGAAAGGCCATGTGAGCAGCCATCTACAAGCCAGGAAGAGAGACCTCAACAGAAATCAACCATGATGGTACTTTGATCAGAGATTTCTGGTCTCCAGAACTGTAAGAAAATTCTGTTGTTTAAGCCACCAAGTCTACGGTGTTTGTTAAGGAAGCCAGAGCAGACTAATACATTACATCATTCAAGCAATTAAAAAAAGCTATAAAAGGTTTTATAAAGATCTGCTATATTTATATCATATGAAGAAATAGGCAAGACAGATTGTATAATGCTCCTCTGAAATAAGCACGAAGATAACACGTGACAGCAAGATTGCTATCTTAAAATTGGGATCTTGGGCTTGAGTATCACATGAAATATTGTGTGCAATTTTATATTTTTTAATAATTTTTAATTAATTCATTTTTAATTGACAAATAAAAATTATATATTTTACCATATATAACATGATTTGAAATATGTATAAATTGTGGAATGGCTATATCAAGCTAATGAACATATACATGACCTCACATATTTATCTTTTTTTGTAGCAAGGACACTTAAAATCTAATTTCTTCCTGATTTTGAATAATATAATTTATTGTTATTAAATATAATCGCTATGTTTTACAGTAGATCTCTTGAACTTATTCCTCTTATCTGATTGAAATTTTATGTCCTTTGACTAACATCTCCTCAATCCACTCCCGTCCTCACCCGTTAGCCCATGATAACCACCATTCTACTCTCCGCTTCTATTAGTTCAACTTTTTAAAATTCTACATGTAAGTGAGATTGTGCAGCGTTTGTATTTGCGCACCTGGCTTACTCACTTAACATAATATCCTCCAGATTCATACAGGTTGCAAATCACAGAATGTCCTTCTTTATAAAAGCTGAATAGTATTCATTTGTGTATATATACCACATTTTCTTTCTTAATCCATTCATCCATTGATCAATGATTACCACTGAAATTCATTATATGTCTTGGCTATTGTGAATAATGCTGAAATGAACACGGTTGTGCAAATTATCTTTTCAATATACTGATTTCATTTCCTTTGCATATATACCCAGTACTGAGATTGTTGAATCATATGGTAGTTCTATTTTTAATTTTTTTAAGGAGTCACCATACTCCGTAAGGGTTATACTAATTTACACTCCCACCAACAGTGTGCAGATGTTCACTTTTCTCCAATACTCATCAAGACTCATTTTGTCTTTTTGATAACAGCCATTCTAACTGGTGTGAAGTGATAACTTGCTGTAGTTTTAATTTTAATTTCCCTGATGATTAGTGATGTTGAGCATTTTAATTATACCTGTTGGCCATTTGTATGCCTTCTTTTGAGAAATGTCTATTCAGACATTGAGAAATGACTATCCTTTGCCCATATTTTAATTAAGTTATTTGCTTTCTTGTTGAGTTCCTTATATATTTTTTTATTAATTCCTTATCAAATGTATGGTTTGAAAATATTTTTTCTCATTCCATTGCTTGTCTATTCACTGTATTGATTGTATCCTTTGCTATGCAGAAGCTTCTTAGTTTGATGTAATCCCATTGTCTATTTTTGCTTTTGTTGGCTGTGCTTTTTGGGTCATATCCAAAAAATCATTGCCCAGACCAATTTATGGAGATTTTCTTCTGTTTCCTGTTAATAGTTTTACCATTTCAGGCCTTATGTTTAAGTCTTAACCCATTTTGAGTTAATTTTTATAAAGTGTGAGAGACAAGAGTCTAATTTCCTTCTTCTAGATGTGGGTATCTATTGATAGTTTTCCCAGCACCATTTGTTAAAGAGACTGTCCCTCCTCCATTGTGTGCTCTTAGCATTATTATCAAAAATTAATTAACTGTAAATGCATGGATTTATTTCTGGGACCTCTATTCTGTTTCATTCATCTATTGTCTGTTTTTATGCAAGTGCCCTGCTATTTTAGTCACTATAACTTTGTATATTATATTTTGAAATGAGATAGTGTGTTACCTCCAACTATACACTTGTTGCTCAAGATTACTTTGGCTATTTGGGATCTTTTTTGGTTCCATACATAGTAGAATTTTAATAGGGATTACATTGAATCTGTATTTTGCTTTGGGTAGTATGGACTTTTTAATAATATTAATTCTACCAATCCATTAATATAGGATATCTTTTGATTTATTTGTATCTGTCAATTTCTTTAATCAATGTTTTATATAATAGTTTTCAGTATACAGATCATTCACCTCCTTGGTTAAATTTATTTCTAAGTGTTTTGGGGGTTTTTTTTTTTTGTCATCATAAATGGGATTGCTTTCTTGATGTCTTTTTCAGATAGTTCATTGTTAGTGTACAGAAATGCTACTGATTTTGTATGACTTTGTATCCTGCAACTTTATTAAATTAGTTCATTAGTTCTAACAATTTTCTGATGAAGTCTTTAGGGTTTTATACACATAAGATCATGTCAGCTGCAAACAGGGACAATTAAATTTCTTTCTTCCTAATTTGGATGCTTTTTAATTTTTTCTCTTGCCTAGTTTCTCTGGCCAGGACTTCTGATACTATGTTGAATAGAAGCGGCAAGAGTGAGTATCCTTGTCTTGTTCCTGATCTTAGAGGAAAAGCTTTCAGCTTTTCACTGTTGAGTATAACATTAGCTGTGGGTTTTTCATATTTGGCTTTTGTTGTTTTAGGGTACATTTCTTCTACATCTGATTTATTGAGAGTTTTTATAATGAAAGTATATTGAATTTTTTAAATACTTTTTTCTGCATCTAATAAGATGATTATATGGTTTTTGCCCTTCATTCTATTAATGTGGTATATCACATTTATAGATTTGTGTGTATTGAACTATAATTTCAGATTTTTGAAAACAGTATTCCCTTCTAAAAATATGAACTTTATATTAGATTACGTACAGCAACATCATTTGTATGATTTTATGATTCTTAAATTGTGCAGGCCCCAACCAATGCTGGTAAGTTTTTCCAGGCCATGGAATATGTGGAGTATTTTTATCTTCTATTTTTTAAACAATCTCCTTGCTTAGAGCTTCCTGACAAACCAATCATAAAAAAAATGAAGTGACTTGTGATCATAAACTTAAAAAGTTTTTTTGTTGTTGCTTTGTTTTTAATTTTGGAAAAAATGTGGTAGTTTCTTTTCAGTAAAGTGAAAATTTTTCATTTTGCTTTTTTACAAATGGTAAAACAAGCTGACCTGGAATGGCAACTTATTAAAAATGCAATTCAAGTATTTAAAATCTCATCATCCTCTTCCATTCCATGGTACAGATTACTGTCAATCTTAACATAAAGTATCATTCTGAGGGTCAATTTTATTGGCCTATTATTACAGTAGTTCCTGTGGAAAATCAATTTTTAAATAAGCATACATAACATAAACATGGTTTGTAATTCCATATTAGATTCAAGGGTTCCACTTCCAGCATGACAACATGAAGGAGCTTGATGAACATGCTCCTCAGAAAAACTAGTAAAAACTAAAAAATAACAAAACAACAACTATAAAACATTTAAAGTCTCTGGAAATGGCATTAAGGGCCTGCAGCAAATGAAAAAAAAAAAAAAAACAGAAAACATTCATTCAAGAAAATCAACTGAAACTTGGTAAGAGCAGTGAGAATCTATGTTATGTGAACAGAGACCTACTTTCCCCCTCCTTGCTTCCAACTCAGCAAGACAGAAACTCCACTCCATTCTTATGCAGCCAAGAACACACAGCTTCTTCTCCCTCTGGGTCTCAGTAGGAAGGCTTTCTTACTAGTATGAACAAGGTGCCAACATTTCTCATCGTGTTCCAGCTATCTATTGCTAAGATTAAATTCCAGGTTAAGTGCAGTTAAGAGGTAGAAGTTCCCTTCTTCTACCCGACTTGTGGGATGGAGACTTTACCTCGGATGCACTGCTGCTGAGAATACTAGAGACCCAATAGCCCTGTCCTGGGCTCATAGGAAATGGTTCCACACTGGAAGAGCCAACCTTAGAACACCTGAGGCTACTCCCCCTGTTCCATAGAGTATTCAGCTTCTAAAGTAGGAGTGCCACTCAGAGAGTAGCATGCCATTGTCCCTGTCCTTAGGACCACAGCCATGGCTCAGAGATTTTTCTGGGGAGAGGCACAGGCCTAAAAACAGAGATATCCCAGTCTCTTCTCAAAGAAACTAATTTCATTTGCAACAGAGTGTGGAGAAGCACATTTCTTCTTTTACTGGAATAAATAGAGCAATTTATATGCCAGGTCATTGTTGAAAACAATATAGCAACCAGTTAGTGATTACTGAGTAATGGAAGGAGCTGAGCATTGTCAGGGAAAGAGACAATGAAAGGAAATGCTGTCCAAACCACTCATACAGGATGACTCTTGGCATATCTAAGGCCATACCCACTAAGGAGCAATATCGAAGGCTTAACACTAGGGGAACAGAGAAGGAAATAAACTTTACTGTACAGGCAGTTACCAAACAAATAAAAAATCAAGCAATTATAGCAAGCCCCAGAAGTGGAGGCTCAGTACCTGGAGTGGCTACAATATATTCTCTAAAGTGTCCAGTTTCCAACAAAAAATTACAAGATATGCAGAGAAACAGGAACATTTGACCCATGCATTGAAAGAAAATCAAGCAACAGAAACTAGCTGTGAGAGTGACCAGATGTCGTCTTTAACAGAAAAATACTTCAATGTAGTAATTATACATATGTTTAAAGAACTAAAGAGAATCATGATTAAAGAAATAAAAGAAAGTATGCTAACAATGTTGTACCAAATAGAGAATATCTATAAAGAGAGAGGAATTATAAGAAAAAGAACCATATAGAAATTCTGAAGTTAAAAGAATTACAGTAACTGAAATTTTAGAAAAATCACTAGAAAGGCTCAATGATAGATCTGAACTGGCCAAAAAAAATTAGTGACTTAGAAGATAGAGTGATAGAAGTTACACAATTCCAAGAAAAGAGAAAAAACAAGAATGAAGAAAAGGAACTGAGCCTGAGAAAAATGTGGAATACGATTCAGAACAATAACATACACATAATAGGTGTATCAGAAGAGATGGATAGCTATAAAGGAGAAGAAAAATATTCAAAGAAATAATGACTAAAAGCTTCCCAAATTTGATGAAAAACATTAATCTGTACATCCCAGAAGTTCAATGAACTCTAGGTAGTATAAGCACAAGAAATATGCTAATAAGAGAATACAGCATAAATGCATAAAGCAAAGTGTAAGGAGAAAAATTTGTAAACAACAAGGAAAAAAAAAAGACTTTTCACTCATAAGGGAACCCTAATAAGATTAATGGCTGATCTCTCATTAGAAACAATGGGTGTCAGAAGGCATTTGGTTAACCTGTTCAAACTACTGAAAAGAAAAAAAATCAACTAAGAATCCTATATCCATCAAAGCTATATTTAAAAAATGAAGGTAAAATAAAGACATTCTCAGATAAACAAAAACGGAGAGAATCTGTTGCTATTAGACCTGTCTTGCAAGAAGCAAGGAAGCTCTTTGGGCTAAACGAAAGTGACCCCATAAGGTAATTCTAATTCACATGAAAAAACAAATAGCATCAGCAAAGACAATTAGCTAATGTTTTTTAGGCACCCCTCGTCCTGAAGAAAATTAGTAATGTTTTAAGAAAACAAAATAAATGCATATTTTTCTCCTATATTTTTAACTGATTTAAAAATAAAGCTGAATGTGGTGGTGTACATCTGTAGTCCCAGCTACTCAGGAGGCTGCGGTGGGAGGATCACTTGAGCCCAGGAGTTTGAGAGTTTGAGATGAGTCTGGGCAACATAGCAAGACTCCATCTCTAAAAAAAAAAAAAGAATTAAAAATCAAAATCAATTGTTAAACCAAATACAAGGTATTGTTGGGCCTATAATTTATATAAATGTAATACATATTCTAATAACTGTTTAAAGGAGGTAGGTAGGAGCAAAGCTGTATCCAGCAAAGTTAATAACTTCAGATGGCAATAAGAATTCACAGAAACAAATAAACAGAACCATAAATTACAAATAAGAAAATTTTCATACCAATACATACTTGCTCTTCTATCAGCTTTTTAATAGACAAAATTTTATAAAGTAATCATTATATTATATATTAATAAATTTTTCAATTATCAGCTACTTTTAAAATAAAATAACAAATAGCGTTGTCCCTAAATACTATGTAAATGCTTGACCTATTGATGGTTTTAGTGTGTATAGCCCTGTACTGGTTACAGACGCAGCATGTGTTATGATGTTTGAACTCCAGGAGCACTTTTCCCAGCTCATTTTACACATAGTGTAGGTATTGATTTTGTTTTGTTTTCAAAATGTCATATCAGGTGAGGCGAAAGAAGGTAAGGCATTCTAAATTATCTGCTAGGTATAATGATGTTCCTAGAAATGCTTGTCAACAAGGGATAAAAAGCAAGTTAAGTAGACATGGGCAAAGTTCCCCTAGAATCTCTTGAGAAAAAAATCAAAAGGTTAGTATCTCTACTGATACTAACAATACCTACACATGGGTTCCAGGCAACTTCTTGGCTTGATATTAACATTTGTTAATAAGGATCATAATTACAGCTGTTTGAGTTTTGATGTCCTGATAATAGATATTTTTATTCTTCTGGTATTCTCCTGAATTATTAGCTGCTTAATCCTTGGGCTGATTGAGCATCTTCTGTGTACCTGGTAATTTACTGTATAGCAGACAGAAAGGGTATGTTGGTGAGAGGAAGGGAAGAAGAATAAAGGATATAAGGGAAATAGAAGGGTGTCCTTTGTCACCAAGAAGTTCGACACATTCATCTGAAACATATTCACTTCATTGCACTTCGGTAAGGTTACAAACATTCCAAGAAAGGAATACACAGCATGATTATTTTCCCCAAAACATCATTAATAATCCCTTTGCTTCAACGATGTCCTATTTCCCATTACTTTTTGTTGTTTTTGTTAAAACAAAACAACATACTCATACCTAGACTTAGGTCTAGGCTTAGACCACTAGACCTAAAGCATTCATTTCAACGTCAATGCGTTCATTACTGTGCAACCAAGTGCTTTTTTCTTCACTGTATGCCATGTGACATCAGGGTATAAAGCAGATTAGCTATTTATTTTAATCATAATTTCATTTGGAACAGGTCAATCAACTGATACTTTATAATCCTTTCCATTTATATAGTAGTGGAAAAGGTGCAGAGAGGTATTTATTTTTGTTCTAGAGTAGGTTAGTATTTAGTTAGTGAAGCAGGATCTATCATGACATTATCAAAGTACCTGATTTGACAAGGGACAGGTATGGAAAAGTAATCATATAAGCATTCAAGTGAAGGAAAGAACATAGTTTACATCAGGTTATGGAGAAGAGTCTCATGGAAGATAGAAATAGTTGTAGGTTAGGACGAGAATATGGACAAAACTAAAAAAGGTGAAAATGTACAAGTATATTTAAGATGGCAGGTATTAAACCAGTCAGACTAAAACTGAGGCTATTTACAGAGGAATGATAAGGTGCTGTGTGAAAAGTGGGTTTCTGCCAGGATTTTACATGAGTTTATTCAGTAGAGAAGAGGAGTGCTTGAAGATTTACATTGGAGAAATCCACTACTTTTTGAATATTTCTATGTACCATGCGCTTTCCAAAAATTATCTTTTTAATCCTCTAATACCAATGGAAATAATATTGTTTTTCATATTTCCTAATGGAAACCATAACTGGGCAATATTAAAATAAATAGGTCTCATGAGCAGAAAGTAGCAGAGTTCTGAAATTAATTTTATAATTATGTATTTTTTATCTGGTTGAGAATATAAGGACATTAAAGGTAGCAAAATTGTCATTTTTTCCCACCATGGGATCCTATATGTTTCATATAGTGTCTAAAACTTAGTAAATATTTGATAAAAGTATTTTTTAAAATAAATGAGATGAATAATGCAATATGATTTAAAATCTGACAGTAGCATTCAAGATAAAAGTAAATAGAGAGGCCAGAAGAATAATTATATCTTTATGATGATAGTATTTTGAGTATGAAATTGTTAAGAATCTTGGCCAGGGTCACTTCAGCAGGAATGAAAGGAAAGGACATAAATAGATTATAAAATTGGCAGCTATAAGGATCTCTATGTGTTGTATACCTTATTAAGTAAAATAACAAAACTGAGCTGTAAGTTGTTAGATATGTTGATCACATTGCAATTATTTTGTTGTTCTTTATTTTATATTGGCATTATTCTATAAACAACTTATTTTATTCATCAAAACTGTAGTTTGAACTTCCCAAACAAAGGCTCTCTTTCATTGGCAGGCTCAGGGTATGGAATATTTTTGTTGGTAGTGTTGAATACAAATCTTTCAAAGAATTTACTGTGGCTACAAAATCAGGTGCACATAAAATTGAGATACAGCTCTAGTTTAAGTCTTGTTAGTATTCCCCTGCCTAACTTATGCCCAGACCTACAAGGAGCACATTTATTTATTTTACTTTATATTTGTAATTCCCAGACATGGTGTGTTGCTTGCAAAATACCTACAGTCATTTAAGAGAAGTAATATTTTTGGCTCTTAAGGAATATTTTTTCAAGACAGCCAACTGATGTAAAACTTGAGTATCTAATATGACTTAAAGGAAACCATTTTTCTAATATCTGAGGGAGCCTGCATAGGAATTCATCATTACCATTATCACTAGGCAGTGTGTTGAGCATGAGAAAAGCTGGATATTATTCACTCTGAAAGCTTTGAGGGCACGCTATATATCACCTTGTTGCTTTTTAATAGACTTTAATGCAGGAATCAGAGGTGTGGAGAACAAGAATTGCAATGATTCCCATATATTCAGAATTTTTAGCTATGAATATCACATGTAAAATAGACAATTTTTTCTGATATCAGGAAAGAAATAGAAATAGATTCACTTTATACTATATGGTTTAGTGTGTTATCAATAATATAATTTTTAAAGTTAAAAATTTAGATTAGCTATGCTATTTTATTGGAGAGATGAAGTTAAAATTCAAATATCATGATTTTCCCTCTGGTGTCCACTGCTATGGAAGAGAAATACTGTTCTTTAAAATGTCCAAAACTTAATCACACTTCAGACTAATATTTTATGGAAATAATTTAATTTGGAAAAGAAAAATCTGAGGTAAATAAGCTTTTTAAACAATTTGTCATGACTTTGTTTATGAAATTTGTCAAGTTAGATGTTTAGAAACTGGCTCAGGGAACATGCTAGGTAAACTGCAGTAACTATTGACTTGGGAATCACCATATTTTGCAATTTCTTTTCTTATCCCTAATCAGATATTGGGAGAGAAGCTTTGCAGTATTTACCTCATTCCCTTTTCTTTAGGTCAGGGAATCTCAAACTTTATTGCATTTAAGAATCAGCCAAGGAGTTTTTAACAATTCCAGTGTCCATGCCCCACCTCATGTGAATTAAATCAGAATTTCTGGAGACAGGACATAAAAACATCAGTAATTTTTAAAGTTGATTTAATTTTTAAAGATGATTCCAAACTGCAGCCAAAATTGAAAACCAATGCTCTATATCCTGAATTTCTTGTCTCTTATGATGAAGTGTGTTGTATGAGAATATTAAGTACTTGGTAAAAAGCTAAAGGTCTCATTTCCATATTCAAAAAAAGTGTCAGAAGCTCTGAACCTTTACCCAGATGCTCTTCTCCCATTTTTCATTTAGCTCCTGCAAAGGCAGACATCTTGCTAGAAATTTTTCACTCTTAAGGCAACTGAGATAAAGAAGAAACATGGTCCACTCTTCTTTAATAGATAAGGATCTATCTGTTCCTTGGATTTCAATTGCACTTTTCAAGAATTGATTCTATCTAAATAAATGAATGAAATGATTAGCAACAAATGCCGGCTTGAGGCTCGAAAATCTAATACAAAATGTATTTAATTTTAAACATGTAGCAATTGAAATAAATAGCAGATATTCACCACAGTTAAGATATCTATATGTCAAACACCAGATTGCTGATAATTCTTTCTGTGACTATTAAATTCTATGTTAAGACTTTGAATGAAAATGAAAGGCCCCATAGGAAAAAATGTGTGAAGGGAAAATCAAATATGTTACATTCTATTTTTATAACCTTTAATTGTATAGGAATATGTTTTTTAGGACATAATATAGCAGAAATAATGTCTTCCTTGAATCAAGCATTTGCTAAATGCCTGGCAGTACAGTGGCTCAGGGGCTTAATTTTTAATAATATATTTACTTTTATGACAACAATTATTTCTATTTTACAGGTGAGAAAAACCAATGTATATAGACTCGAAATAACTTTTTACGAGATACCAATAGCAGATCTAGAATATAAATTCAGTTGTATATAATTCTAAAGTACCTCCTTGTAATAACTGGGCAATACTGACAATTAAGATTGTCAATTTCTATAAAATAATTTATAAGCACAAATTGAGGCTAATGCAAAAGAAGGAAAATTATGAGACTTCTAAAATTCTTTATAATTTAATTCCATGTCTTTCATTTTTTCATAAAGCTATTTTTCAAACGTATATAAAACATCTATTCACAAGCGTAGTGTTAGATCCTAGGAAAACAGGGATGAAATATATGATCCTTTCCTCAGGGAGCTTGCAGTTGTGAGAAAGTTGAAAGCCTGAGAAAAGCAGCTGTTTTATTAGTGGATTGTCTGGAGTAAAATGAGGAGGAAAACAATCTAGGTGGCATAGTTGAAAATACAGTCGTCCCTTGATATCTGCAGAGAATTGATTTCACAACCCACGCAAATACCAAAAGGTATAGATGCTCAAGTTTCTTGTATAAAATGATGTAGTATTTACATATAACATATACACATCCTCTCTTATACTTTAAATCATCTCTAGGTTACTCATAATACTTAATACAACGTAAATGCTATGTAAAAAGTTGTTATACTGTATTTTTTATTCTTATTATTTTTTATTGTATTTTTAAAAATATTTTCAATCTCCTGTTATTTGAATATATGAATGGTTTTTACATCCGAGTACAGAGGGCAAACTATACATGGCTTAACCAAGTAAATAATTATCTAATCCATTGGGGGTTAGTAGAAAAGGAATATGTGGGTATAGATTGAGATTCCATAAAAACTTTCCATATGTTGTTAAGTTATCTGGAGGGTAATTGTTATTTTCAAGCATGTAACAATAAACACTCACATACAACTCACAAACACATACATATATACATGGTGAAACATATTTTGAATATGAAATCGGACATTTGGCTTAATACATACTAAAAAAACCTGGAGTTTCTTTCTTTCTTGTTTGTTCAATTATTTTATCATTAGTATATAACTTACATCTAGTAAAAGTTTATATTTTAGTGTACAGTTCTTTGAGTGTTGACAAATGCATACAATTAGGTGCCACCAATGCAATATTTTTTAAAATTTTCATTTTAACTATAAGGATCCTCTTCCTTATTATGAATGTTAAACAACACAAAAAGTATTTATAAAATTATTTATAATTTTTAACCAAATTCACAGTCAAAAAAATAAATGTGAATTCAGTATGAGGCAAAACTCAATGATTGTACAAATTAGTGTTCTTCTGATGGAAATTGATCACAGATAAAGATGTCAGGACTTTATCATTTTTATTACTTCCATAGAGCTTTTGTGAGACATTAACAAGTCATCATAAGTGAATATAGGTTTTCTTAAATTACAAAACTCTAATAAAGATAATATTATTGTGAACCCAGAATATGGGTGCAAGTGATGTGATAAATTAAGAACAAGTGCTAAATAGTAGAATTTACAAAAGTAGATTTCTAGCAAGTGGAAATATTTTATTGTTCTATTGAAAAAGGTCATGGGCCTACATTTTGACACATGATATTGGATTAAAGATGATTTCTGTTCCCTGAAGGATATATATATAAGTAAAAGCATGAGTGATTATTGACCATTGCAATATAGTGACAGATGTTCATTTCTGGTCAATTGAACTTTACTAACATACCTTTTCCATTCATTGAGATGCACTTTGCTCTTTAGAAAAGAATCAAATTACTTGTTAAAGGCTTCTTTTCTGATATGCTTCTTCTTTAACTTTATGTATTTTTGCCCCATATCTTGGTATTTTGTTCAGATATGATAATCCTTATGCTAAGGTAACTTTCATTGCAGCCAAAGCTACATCCCAGCTTTTAGAAAGTGCACTAACACTAATATGTTGTGTAGTGTTTAAAGTATACGATCTCTGGTACGGACTTTATGGACCAGGTACAAAGCTGCAGCCATGAGGAAAATGAGATCTTTGGATATAAAATCCATATTAAAATATACTAAACCACTCTGTTTTTTATTAATGTATTCTCCTGGTAGCAAAGCATCCATAAAGCTGTCAATTTAATTTCTCACTATTATTAGCTAAGTTTTCAGAATGGAATTGAAGATCATTTTCTGACTGGGTGTGTCCTTTCTGACAAATAATGTAACAGCCTAACTAGCCTCATTATTATTACTTTTCATTTGCTAGTCAGGGAATTTTAATTTACTTACTCTTGGGACTCTGAAAAAAGGAAAGAGTGAGATTAAGTGGGAGGCAGGTGGCGGGTGTGGGTGGGCAGGCACAGATAGTAGACATTGTATCAAGACTCTTTTTTGTCCAAACGTAAGGGGCAAACTTTTGGGGAGTTTACATGAGGGCAAAAGGAAAAAAAAAACTACCTCCTCTTTAAAATTTTCACTAACAGAAATATATACACTTAAATTTCTTCGTTTCCCACCTATTTTTTAACCAACCAGTTGCTTTCTATCGTGTGTATGTGTGTGTGTGTGTGAGTGTAAGGACCAAAAGTTGTAACCTAATCTTCACGTCTCACTTTTTCCCCACCTCCATCCAATTAATGCGAACCCCTGGTCTGCTATAACTAGTGGAATCTCCCATCTTCTCTTTAATTCTTTCTTCTTTTCTGCCTTTCTTCTCTTTAATCTTTACTCAAGTCATGTGCAGAGTAACTTTTTAGCTTATATATAATTATATCTGTCATTCTCCAGCAAATTTTATCAATGTTTTCTTGCTGCTTTTAGAATAAAGACCAAAATTGTTATCATTTGTACAGGAACCTACTTCTTGCATTTCACAATGCAACAATATATACATATTTCCAGGTCTATACTTTAAACTCTAGCAAGTTTTTATTTGTATTTTAGTCTATATAATCTGTGTATTCATGCAACTCTTGTCTTTATCATGTTTCTCTTACAATTAACTTTTCTTTGCCACACTATCTTCAAAGACATATAAATAAGTTATCCGGGTATAGAGTATATATTTTTACATAATATCTTAAATCATTTAGGAGATTTTAAGTTAATTAATAAGTTGATTACAAACAGATAACTAATTCTAATATTAATCTTGTTTATCTAATGTAGAAAATTATTTCCTGTGTGAACTTTGTGTGTATGTGTATCAAACTCCCAGAGTCTGATTGCTAGTTGAAACTAAGTTATGTACCTTTGGCTGTTCCTTCTGATTTTTTGGTACTCCAGGCAGCCATTCAGCACATTTCAGCAATAACTAGCTAAATTAAATAAAGAAAGCAGTTAAAGTGAGATTTTGGATCAATAGACACTTCTGGAATATTTTTCTCTAAATAGACACCTATAGCACAATTATAGGAAAAATATTAAAACTATGATAGTTAAGAATGTGATTATTGTTCTTAATATCCCTGGCCATATTTTTAAGGAATTGAATGGTTGTCCATGAACATAAACCCTGAAACAAACATATTCAGTGGTTTAAATGAAAGGCAAACACACATACACACACACACACACACACACACACACACACACACACACAGAGAGAGAGAGAGAGAAACAAAGAGGCAGGGACAAGGAAAGACAGAAACAGAGACAGAGAGACACAGAGAGGGAGAAGTAGTATATTATGTATCAATTCTTTTAAATTCTTAACGGTTCTGGAAATGTTTCCTGCAGGAAAGAAAATGTCCCACTTACCCAGCAATGCTTCTGATTTCTTTTGACAAGTCTTTCCACTCTTAAGGAAAAAAATATTATTTACTTTTAATAGAAACACATTCCCAGATATACAGCTCCCAAAACTAGTCTCTATGATACTTTATGCAAATTCCTGAAAAGTTTATGTTCTAAGGAAAAAAGGCATTTGTTTATTTATCTACTTACTTGCATTTTAGGACAAATACATCATGTGGATAGTTACATGTAATATTATAGAAGGAATCAGCACAGTCTCAAAATTCCAAGTCCGTTCATTTTCTAAAACATGAGGAAAAGAGAAGTATTTTAACTTTATATGCTTTTCACCCTCAAGGTTAACACATACTTACCAGGAAGAAATAAGTGTGTATGGCTATAAAATTCTAAACAACTCATAAACTTTTCTAGGTGTGAACCAAACATAAAAAGAAAAAAAAAGAAGAAGAAAAAAATCCTGGAAGAAACATATCTCACTGACATAAACGGCTGGTTTGTGTTTGTTTGTTTCACTTCACTGAACTAGTTCTTGCAAAAAGTAAAAAACATCTTCCAATTTATGAAACATTTTATTGCCACTGGCAACTAGATACTTCTTATAGGGCATTAGGAGGACATATTTTTAAATATAATTTTAAGTATTTTTTTTTATTGTTCTTGATTTCTCTCCATCCTTTGGTGTGAGAGTACATTTCTTTTGCACTGTTTTCAATATTGCCCTTTAAAACAATAGAGAAGTGTTTGAACACTAGAGAGAAAAATTGTATTTTTCAATCCTTATTTGTTAACCACCACCCTAACCCTAATATTTCTTGAAATATTATATACACACTCATACACACACAATACACACATAGCACTAAAATCACTGTGTGTGTGTATGTGTGACTATGCCTGTGCTATTGGGTTTGGAGAGTGGTTAGTTGACACTGAGACAATAAAACAGAAACTAATGAGAAAAATAACTTAGGTCTTTTTTAAATTCCATGAGCCTCAAAGAAAGAAGAATCCATAATCTGACATAGTTAAGCACTTTTTATTCTTCTCTACTTTATGATGTTTTTCCAATTTATTCTGATTTAATTGGTTGAATGTGAGAAAAAAATAGGTCATGGCATTAGTAAAACAAAAATATAAGTTTGAAAGTATTCAGCGCAAGTTCTAATATAACCAAATTCTAGACAGATACTACACTTCAAACATATACACTATTTTCTGAGCTTTAACTGAGATTCCATGTTTTTCCAAAAACGTTATTTTTACCAGCTTTATCCTCTGTGTCCACATGGTTGATTTTCATGGAATAAAAATAATGGCAATGTCCCCTTAGACTATTGACTATTATGTAATGATATGAAAATTACTTGCACTTGAATAGTATATTTTAAGAAGTCATGTTCACATATCCATGTCATTCATATGAGCCAATGGAATAACTATGGTGTAGATAAATAATACACCCAGTCATGTGCCACACAATAATCTTGCAGTCAACGACAGACCACCTATATAAGGGTGGTCCCCTAAAATCATAATAGAGTTGAAAAATTCCTGTCGCCTAATGACATAGTAGCTGTCATCAGGTCTTAGGTGCAATGTATTATTCACGTGTTTGTGGTGATGCTGGTGTTAACAACCTACTGCACCACCAGTTGCATACAAGTACAGTCATCCCTCAGCATTCTTGGGGGAATTGTTCCAGGACCCCCCACACCCCCACATATACCAAAACCCAGAGATTCTCAAGTCTATTCTATAAAATGACATAGTATTTTCATATAATCAACCCACATCCATTTAAAGCATACTTTAAATTATCTCTAAATTATTAATACTTCTAATACCTAATGCAATGCCTACACATCACTTCATCAGCGTGAATGCAACATGGGACTCAGCACTCTAAAATTCAAGTTTTGCTTTTTAGAACTTTGTGGGATTTCTGTCTTTCCAGATATTTTTGATCTGTGGCTGGCTGAATTCAGAGATGCAGAACCCATGGATATGGAAGGCCAACTGTACAGCATTGCAATCATGTATAGTACATAATATTTGATAATGATAATAAATGACTATGTTACTGGATTATATATTTACTAATTATATTTTTATCAGTATTTTAGAGTGTACTCCAACTTACAAAAGAAGTTAACTATAAAACAGCCTCAGGCAAGTCATTCAGAAGGTATCCCAAAGACATTGTTATCATAGGAAAGGACAGCTCGATGCGTGTTATTGTCCCTGAAGACCTAGTGGGACAGTTGTGGAGGTGGAAGACAGTGATGTTGATGATCCTGACCCTGTGCAGGCCTAGACTAATGTGTGAGTATGTCATGGTCTTTAACAAAAAAGTTTAAAAGGTAAAAAAATAATAATAAAATAAATAGAAAAAAGCTTATAGAATGAGGATACAAAGAAAATATTTTTGCACTGTTATACAATGTGTTTTAAGCTAAGTGTTGCTATAATAGTCTAAAAATTAAAAAAAATAAAAGTCTATAAAATACAAAAGTTACAGTAAGCTAAGGTTAATTTATTATTGAACAAATAATTTTTCCATACATTTAGCGCAGCCTAAGTGTAAAGTGTTTATAAAATCTGTAGTAGTGTACAGTAAAATCCTAAACCTTCACATTCACTCACCACTTGCTCACTAACTCACCCAGAGCAACTTCCAGTCCTGCAACCTCCATTTATAGTAAATAACCTATAGAGGTGAACCATCTTTTATTTTTAATACCATATTTTTATTGTACCATTTCTTTGTTTAGATATGTTTTTATACATAAATACTTACCATTGTGTTACAATTGCCTATAGTACTCAGTACAGTAATATGCTGTACAAATTTTAGCCTAGGAAGAATGGACTATACTATATAACCTCACTATGTTGTAGGCGATCCGTCTAGGTTTGTGTAAGTACACACTATGATATTGCGCAATGATGAAATTGCCTAACAACGCATTTCTCAGAACATATCCCCATCGTTAAGCTATGCATGACTATATTTACATTTGGCTAAATGAATTGCACAGTTTGCTCAGAGCTTTATTCACGTTCTACAGTTTTCACTTTAAAAGATATTCATATTTTTCGTTAGATTTATTGTATTTTTATTGCTTGCATAAATAGTATCTTTAAACATTTTATAATTTTTGCTATTGTATGATTATGCATCTTTTAGTTTTTATCACTCTTATAATCATTGGCCACTTTATTAAACCTGCTTTTTAATTCTAATAACAATGCTGAAGGATCTCTTTGTTCTTTTTCTATGTAGATGCCATATAGAACTATATATAAATAAAATATATTCTAACAGAGTGTAATCTGTCAATTCAGATGAATTCCACAAACATATTATTAAGAAAAACAGCATATTTCAAGGAAATGGATACAATATGATGCCTCTTAGATAATATTTTACAACATATAAAATAATGCCCTGGGGACAATTTGCATCAAGGACACTAAAAATACATATACTTTTAAATCCTTATACCTTGTATTTCTTAAACTTGTCTTACTCAGTGAATAGATGATAAAAGAGATATTTTCTCATTCTTTGATTTAAATAAAATGCTTCAAATATTCTACATTGATTTCAGTGTTTGCTGAAGATTTTGATAGATATTCTATATTAAGAATGTGACTTTCTATTACTAGTTTGTGAAATGTTTATAATATGGAAGTCTGTTGAGTTTTGTCAAAGACTGTTACTGTTTCTGTCAAGGTGATCATGTGGTTTATTCTTTGTAACATAATATTGTGTGAATTACATTAATAGGTTTTACAAAATTAAGCCATCATGTCATTCTAATGTAGCATCCCCTTGCCTCTTTTAAAAATACATAGATGTTTTGTTCTAAAAATTATATTTAGAATGATTGCATCTGTTTCCAAGCGATATCAACTGATGATATTAATATTTATACTGCCCTAATTTGGTTTCAATATCAAGGTTATATGAAACTTATAAAATGAATCGAGGAGTGTCTCTCTTTTTCTAATCTCTAGAAAAGATTTAGATAAGATTGTAATTCTATTTTCTATGAAAGTTTGGCAGATCTCTGTAAATTCAGAAGTACATGACAGATAATTTGTGGTTGGATTTTTAAGTTCTAAGAAAATTATTTTTGTAATGGCTTGTTAATTTATTGAGATTTTTGTCTGAGTCAGTTTGATAAGTTTTAGTTCTTAAAAAGATGTAACTAGTTCATCTTAGTTTTCCAATTTATTGGCATAACATTATTCTTAGCATAAACATAATTATTTTAATATCTGTACAAAATGTTATACTCTCCATTTTTACCTTAATATTATGTATTTGTATTTTCCATTTCTTTTTTTCGACTAATCTCAGCAGAAGTTTGTCTATTTTATTAATGTTTTTTATAAGTAAACAATAGTTGGCCCTCTATCATTTTTGTTTTCCTGATTTCAAGCTGGATTAATAATTGTACTTTACAAATTCTAGTATATTAATTGAGTTAATAAATGTAAAAGCAGTACCTGGCTGTTAGTAAGAGCTTTATAAGTGCTGATTATTATTATTGTTGGTATTTTTGATATTATTATCCTATTACCTTAGGCCTTTATTATTCTTCCTTTCTATTGTTTTTTAGTTTTATTACTTTACTTTTATTGTTCATCATCTATCTTAATTTTCAACCTGTCTTTTAATGGAAATATATGACGATAAATTTACCAATTTAAAGTCAAATTGGTAAATTGTAAAATAAGCTTTATCTCACTAGTTTCATTAGATCACATTTTCATTTTGTATAGTTCTGAGTATTTTATTTCACAAAATAAGTTTTTCTTTGATCTAAGATTTATTTAAAATATATTTTATATTTTGAAATGTGTTATTTTTTTCAGTTTCCATAATTATTTCATATTTTTAAATTAATAATTCTAATATCTAGTATCTCCAGCAGTGAAATTCCTTTCAGGAATATTTCCAGTCCTATTTGAGAATACATTCTTCTGGAAAGGGTTGTTTTTCTTCTTTCGTACTCCCAGTCAACAAATTATTACCATTTTAGGTTCATTTCTCAGCTCGAATTATCACACATGACATAAATTCATTCTCGAGACCTATTTGTGGGCTTGTCTATGCATATAATTATTAGAGGGGATTAATTTTACCATCCAAGGAGAAAAATAACAATAAAATGAAATCTTTTCTCCAATGAAAGAAGACTATCAAAAATTCTTTCTTTCAATTTTTTTTTTTTTCTTTAGAGTATGCAGCTCCCAGGGTCTTGGCTTTACATGAGAGCTGCAGTTCAACTTCTGTCCTAGCTCAGGTCAAAACTTCAGCTTCTCAATTTGAAGCAGACAGTAAATTCAGAGCTCTAAGTTACTGGTTTCTTGGAATAGGCAAAAGCCCATGGGGTAACTCCAGTACTGGAATCATGTTAGCCTTCTTATTTTCATTTCTTTATCCCTCTTTTGTTTTGGTCCCTATGTATTTCCATTACTTTCTTATGAATATAACTATGGTCTTACAAGGTGATTGGCTATATTTTACCAATTTTCCTAGGGTTAATTTTCACCTGAAGAATATTTCAGAATATCTGCTATTCATTAAGAGAAGCGGAAATCATTATGTTGTTTAGGACATACAAGTATTCCTGAAAATCCAGTTGTTGACAAAATACATCCATCCATTTTGACCTCAATTCTCAGGAACACCCTGAGGTCTAACCCCTCACATCTTTATTTGCTGACTAGCTCTTGCTTTATATTTGGCTTCTTTCTAGTCTTTGCAATTTCCCAGGGATCCCAGGTTGGTGAGTACAGGCACTACGTCTTAAAGAGCCCTCTGTTTCCTCCAAAGTATCTACCTACTATGATGTCTTGACTAGAGTGCAACTCTCAAGACATCTTAATTGATTGATTTGCAAATTTATACCTAAAAGTCCAGCTGAAACAAAACAATTTATATTACATAGGTCATTAAATGAATTGGATTAGATATTTCTAATACAACTAACATGTGTACATTCACACTGTCAAGAGCTAGACACTACATGTCATATGAAGGCCATTTTCTCTTTAGATCAACACTTTTTGTGATATTACTTTCTATTCATATCCTGTACTCTTTTTAACTGCTGTTTGAGTTGCAGGATACTATCACTAGCTCTGTGCTAATTTAAACATTAACAAGGTCATCAGGTGACTAAAGGGTACTGAATGGTTTTAAATTTGTTTTTGATGCAGGCTATGACTCAGGAGAAGGGGAGCATGCAGTTTGAGTTAAATTCACAGACATGGAAAATACCAAAGAGATACCCACTGTTATTTTTCACAAATGCATTGAGCTGACAGGTTGTTTAATATAAACAGAATAATGTGTGCCCTGACATTTTCAAATTGTCTAGGAACTTTTAGAACTGAATACTTCATCAGGCCTTTAGTTCTCCAGTGTTCTTTTCAGAAAATTCTTCCTGCCTGAAATAAGTGTATGACATTAGATTTTCTCCTAAGAAGAACACAATCAAGTCTACCTTTTTAGGAAGAATTTTCAATGTTCAAATCAGATGGAAATTTCAGGCAGACCTGCATATGTACATTTATACATATATCAATTTAACATTTGTATGTATCAGATAATTGTTTTGATAAGGTGAGAATGGAGGTTAACTAAATTTTGGAGGGGATGGAAAGAAGTTTTATTTCCAATAACCATCTTACTCATTTCTAATGTTCAGTTTCACAAAAGCACATGCATCAAGTATATAGAAGAGTTTTACTTTAGGAAACCACATAAATGAACTATACTCAAAAAAATAGTAAAGAAAGAACAATTTTTAGAAGGATGAATAGTGTTTGGTTTACTATTTTATAAAATAATTAAACATGTGCATCCATATTATTGTACATAGGAATTAAAATTGAGTGCAATTAAAAACAGACATGCACAAAGTCATTTTTAAATAATCACTTGTTTCATTATGTCTGAATATTCCCTCATGGCTTCATCCATAGCATCAGAAACAATTATAGGTTTAATATCTTACCAATTCAGTTAGATTATATTAGCTGGACAGCTATTTAAGAATAATGAAAATATTCATGCTATTATGATAACAATGACTGATATGTTTGATCTTTTTGATATGTATAATTACTAGTTACTTGCAGAAAATAGGTTTGGGACAATTAAAATCTTAGTCATTCTGGGGCCGGGCACCGTGGCTCACGCCTGTAATCCCAGCACTCTGGGAGGCCGAGGCGGGTGGATTGTTTGAGCTCAGGAGTTCAAGACCAGCCTGAGCAAGAGCGAGACCCTGTCTCTACTAAAAAAAAAAAAAAAATAGAAAGAAATAATCTGGACAACTAAAAATATATAGAAAAAACTAGCCAGACATGGTGGCACATGCCTGTAGTCCCAGCTACTCGGAGGCTGAGGCAGTAGGGTCGCTTGAGCCCAGGAGTTTGAGGTTGCTGTGAGCTAGGCTGATGCCACGGCACTCACTCTAGCCAGGGAAACAGAGTGAGACTCTGTCTCAAAAAAAAAATCTTAGTCATTCTAGGCCATGAATGCTGAAGACAACAAGGATGAAAAATGCAAAATCAAATATTGGGCTTTCATTCTGCTACTTCTGCCAAAAAAGTTAAGCCCAGTCTTCATGGATTTTAACAAAGAAATTCGAGCATAGTCATAAGGTGAAACATCACACTGTGACTTACTTTTAGAATGTAAGAAACCTAACTGGACAAGTTGTCTGTACCTCTCTTCTCTGTGGAACTTACTTAGCACTTTACTCATACTGGCTTGGTTATTACCTAACTTGACATTTGTCAAGGCTTGCTTGCTAATTGCCTATGATTGCCAGCCTTTTATTTCTTTTTAATCCCTTCTCTACGTAAAATGATATTAATATATTTAAAATCTTATTTTTAGTAAATATTGTTGATTCCTTCATGTTTGTGTACAGTGGGGAAATATCCCATATCATGTATTGGAATCTCTGGAATAAATAGGAATAAACACCTTTAAAGTAAAAACTTGGCCTCTGGATACTAGGGATCCAGTGCGTAACAGTCATTCTGAGAAGTGAACAAAATAAGACTCTATGAACACAGACGTCCCAAAGGAAAACAATGGGTGGTGAGGGCAGGGAAGGGGAAGAAAATTGGCTGTATAAAAAGAATTCTGAAACATTGAGATCATTATTAATTATGGACCCTTTGTGCTTATTCTACTCTTTAGTTGGCTTTGCTGAGGATATAATGAAAATTAGTGTGAATTTGATAGCAAAGGGCTTCCTGAAAGAGAATGGTTTTATTTTTGAGTTGTCAACAGTGTCCTTCATTATTACCATGAGTTAATATGATGAATTTAAAACCACAAGAAGAAAACTCACAACAGTAATATTAACAAATATTTATTGCTGGATTATATTAATGAAAACAAAAATGTAAGCCTGAGCAACACAGCGAGACCCTGTCTCTACAAAAAAATAGAAAAATTAGCCAGGTGTGGTGGCGCACGCCTGTAGTCCCAGCTACTCAGGAGGCTGAGGCAGAAGGGTCACTTGAGCCCATGAGTTTGAGATTGCAGTAAGCTATGATCACATCACTGCAGTCTAGCCTAGGTGACATAGTGAGACCCTGTCTCAAAAAAAATGGAAACCAAATATACTATATAATTAACAAATTCATAGTTGCTTATTTCAGGTCATTGTGATGATATTGGCATTGCCTTGGATATTATTCCTGGCTACAGGGATCCGTAAACATTCTCTGTGAAGAACCAGACAAGTAAATATTTTGGGCTTTTCCAATGACATATAGGTTCTGTCACATATTCTTGTCTTTTTTCTTTAACACTTTAACAAGGTAAAAATTATTCTTAGCTCAAACCATAAAAATGCTTCTAGGATATAGTTTGCCAACCCTTGCTTATTAATATTGTAGACTACAGGGCATAAATATTACATATCTTGACAAATGCCTCTTACTCCTCTAAGTACATGTGGTAGCCACATTCCAAGATGGACCTCAAAGATCCTTGCTTTCAGATATTTACATTCTTTTTTAATTTCCTCCCTTTGAGTTTGGGCCGGAATTAGTGACTCACTATTAGTGAATAATGACTAAGATACTAGGCCTTATAAGGCAGTATGGCGAGGCGATGGGGGGTGTGGAAAATGGCTGACTAGAGATGGTCCCTCCCAGACTGGGAGAGAAGGAAAGGTTTCAGATAAAGAAGAGGGGAGAGGGGATGAAACTCAGGTGTGTAGGTCAGAAAGAGAAGTGCCAGAGCCTGCCCGGGACCTCATGGAGGAAAACTGCAAAGCAGAGAAGGAAGAGGATAAAGGAAAAAAGATATCAGTGAGGATCAAACCCAGAGAGGATCGGAGCCCATTAAAGGAGAAATGGAGGATCACTTTCTCCTTCCTATACGCCTTCGGTGATCAGCAGGCTACCAAATTATGTGGAAGCTTTTCCAGCCCCACGAGCCCAAGCAGTGCAGCAACCACAGAACTTGCGTGATCCCAGAGCTTGGACATTCTGCGTGGGGCTCCCCTCCAAGGAGAGTGATCTGAGAGGCTGGAGAGCCAGCTGTCTTCCATTCAGACTTTTATTTTTCCCTACCCCTCCCCGACCCACTGCAGTTTCAGCTGAGAATTTGGTGAGTGGCTGCCTCTCCCCGGCTAGTGCATCCTTCAGTCTGAGGTTTCCCCAGAGAGCAGGAGCCATGCCTTTCCCCTTGAGGACCTGCAGTGGACCCGGGGTGCCCGATCTGTGAGCTCCCTGCCTTCCGGCATTTCTCAGAGAGGCACGCCAGTGGCTCAGACATGTAGGTTGGATCCTGTGCCCCCAGGACTCAAGCAAGTTGCTGGGGGACACAGCAGGGAGGTTTGGAAGTTGGGCTCAGGAGGCAACGGAGCTCACGTGGGTGGAACTGACAGGAGAATACGGTCAGGGTCCCAGACATGGCAATCTGGGGAAGCACCCATTCCCTCCACAGGAAAGCCACACTGTTGGACTGGGGCGGGTCCTCTGGTGGGGAGGATCCCAGCCCACAGTGCCATAGCAACTCAGTGTGGTGTGTTCAGGCGCGCCAGGTTGCATCCAGACACCAGAGGGCAGGGGTAACACAAGAGGGGTAGAGCTCACTCCCAACAGCCAGTTGGGGAATTGCAGCCACTTCCCCATGAACAGCCTTCTCAGACTGGAGAGCCTGCCGTGACCCTCCTCCCAGCAGCTTTCC